>JAQSEC010002381.1:0-14895 GCA_028564925.1 Lithobates sylvaticus
AAATCCATCCAGTTCATCCAGAAATCCATCCAGGAATATTAGGAAGTCCTCCAGATGGGTAAGTATATAAAAATTGATAAAGGGTACCATCATCCAGGTGATGGTAAAGAGTAATGGGATGAGAGGAGACAACTCCAAGAGAAGTCTCCGATGCAGGGGAAGGGGACAAAAAAGTGGACTAGCTCTGTACCCTGGACAGATAAGACATCAGGTAAAACATAAGAATTGTATTGGTACATAATCAAAAAATATATAGTATCCAGATACAAAAATTGCAATTAGAAAGTTGTACATATTTGTTTACATTACACTGGTACTCAATTACACTCCATGATGGAAATAAAGAGTATTACATTTCCTCAGTGCATGATCATCCTCAACATGTTTTGTGGCTACTGAGCGCTTCTTCAGGACTAATACGACATAAAATCTATGAATTAAGTACCAACATTTGCATATTAAGCATCAATCTTTAATGCCTGTATACAACAATGAGACAAGTAATGTGGGGAAATATTCACTCACTTACCAGTGAAAGCCCTAGGACAGGGATCCTCAAACTACGGCCCTCCAGCTGTTGCAGATCTACAAATCCCATGAGGCATTGTAAAACTCTGACATTCACAGACATGACTAGGCATGATGGGAAATGTAGTTCCTGACCAACTGGAGGGCCGTAGTTTGAAGACCCATGCCCTAGGAGGATGGAGACTGGACAGCAATGTCACCAATGTTTCCCTGTGGGGGACATGGGGAGACCGGATAGGTGAAAGGTTTACTAGGGCTATTGAGCCACTAGAAAACAAAGTTTATGTTAGTACACAGGTGTCCATTGTGGGAGATTAGATCATGGGGATCTACTTTTCTGGGAAAAAAGGTCAGCGTGCAGGCAATTTCTTTAAAATCTGGCGGGTTGCCAGGTTTATTTATCAGAGGTTTGCACAATGATGAAAACAAACAAAAAAATAGTAAAGCAAATCTTTGTTGTCTGGCGCTTAACTATACAGCGGACTTCCTCTCTATACGGTGTGGGGCTGGTCCCCAACACCCACAAATCATGTGGTAAAGTAAAAAAATGTTTAAGTCCAAACAGAGCTCTTACTCAGATTCCCTTCTGAGTAGGGATGAGCCGAACACCCCCCCGTTCGGCTCGCACCAGAACCCCCGAACGGACCTAAAGTCAGTGCGAGCATTAGATCCATTAGTTACAATGGATGCGAACGTTCGAAATCAAAAGTGCTAATTTTAAAGGCTAATATGCATGTAATTGTCATAAAAAGTGTTTGGGGACCTGGGTCCTGCCCCAGGGGACATGTATCAATGCAATTTTTTTTTTTTGAAAAACTGCCGTTTTTTCAGGAGCAGTGATTTTAATAATGCTTAAATTGAAACAATAAAAGTGTAATATTCCTTTAAATTTCGTACCTGGGGGGTGTCTATAGTATGCCTGTGAAGGGGCGCATGTTTGCTTCATGCTTAGAACTGTCCCTGCAAACAGTGTCATTTTTTGCAGGAAAAAAAAGCTATTTAAAATCACTCGCGCTAATGAATTGACGGCTCCCGTAACACAGAGAACAGTCATTCATTGAAAGCCATTCCTAAAAAATTCTTAAAATTCATTGTTAAAAAAAAAAAAAACGTGGGGGTCCCCCCAAATTCAATAACAAGTCCCTTCAGGTCTGCTATGGATATTAAGGGGGACCCCAGCCAAAAATAAAATGGCGTGGGGTCCCCCTCAAAATCCATACCAGACCCTTATCCGAGCACGCAACCTGCCAGGCCGCAGGAAAAGAGGGGGGATGAGAGCGGCCCCCCCCCCCTCCCTCCTGAACCGTACCAGTCCACATGCCCTCAACATTGGGAGGATGCTTTGGGGGTCTGAGACCCCCAAAGCACCTTGTCCCCATGTTGATAAGGACAAGGGCCTCTTCCCCACAACCCTGGCCATTGGTTGTGGGGGTCTGCGGGCAGGGGGCTTATCGGAATCTGGAAGCCCCCTTTAACAAGGGGACCCCCAGATCCCGGCCCCCCCCCTGTGTGAAATGGTAAGGGGGTACAAAAGTACCCCTACCATTTCACCAAAAAAGTGTCAAAAATGGTAAAAATGACAGGAGACGGTCTTTGACAATTCCTTTGTTAAAATCTTTTTTCTTCTTTCTTCTGGTCTTCCTTTCTTCGTCCTTCGGTTTCTTTATCTTCTCCTTCCGGCATCTTCTTCCATCTTCTTCTTCCTCCGATCCGCTTCTTCTTGCGCTGGTCTTCTCGTCCGGCCTGGTATGGTTCAGGAGGGGAGGGGGGCGCTCTCGTCCCCCCCTCTTTTCCTGTGGCCTGTCAGGTTGCGTGCTCGGATAAGGGTCTGGTATGGATTTTGAGGGGGACCCCACTCCATTTTTTTTGCTGGGGTCCCCCTTAAACTCCATCCCAGACCTCAAGGGTCTGGTATGGATTTTGAGGGGGAACCCACGCCATTTTTATTTTTTTTTGGCTGGGTTCCCCCTTAATATCCATAGCAGACCTGAAGGGCCTGGTTATTGAATTTGGGGGGACCCCCATGCTTATTTTTTTTTTTTTTTTATCAATGACTTTTTTTTTATGAATGGCTTTCAATGAATGACTGTTCTCTGTGTTACGGGAGCCGTCAATACATTAGTGTGATTTTAAATAGCTTTTTTTCCTGCAAAAATTACACTTTTTGCAGGGACAGTTTAAGCACAGGAAACATGCCCCCCTTCACAGGCATACTATAGCCCCCCCCCCAGATGTGATACTGCAATGCTGTACTAACAGCACGCACACACTAATCCCCAGAATCATAGCACATAATGTCAGCAGTCAGCAGCACATAACACTGACGCTGGAACACAACACAATATGCGAGGCCACCGGCACGGCGGCCTTTTATACTGTGGGGCGTGTACTAAACCCCCTGAGCTATAATTGGCCACAGGCATCCTGTCTGTGGCCAATTATTGCTCTCCTCGCCGCTGGCTCTTTGATTGGCCAAGCATGCGGGTCACAGTGCATGCTTGGCCAATCATCAGCCAGCAATGCACTGCAACTGGCGCAGTGCATTGCGGGCCGCTCGCATCACACAAATTTGATGCGAACGGCCCAAATACTTCTTGGCACGCCGAGCGGGCGAACGTCCAATGTTCGATTCGAACATGGGTTTCGAATCGAACACCGGGCCCATCCCTACTTCTGAGTCTCAGTCCAGAGCTATCCTGTGCTCTCTTCCTGCTCATTTAAAGTTCACCTGAGCACAAGCCTGCCACAGAGGCTGGAAAAACCCGAGCTGGATTCCGGTTCAGTCTCTTACAACAGAACGCATGCTAGGTGAAATATACAGATTATCCATTACCTCACCTTGCGTACCGTCACATATCCTCCCCTTTGCTCAAGCCCCTGTGGCTGAGAAATTGTCCCAAGCATACAGTGCATGCAGGAGAGGTCATCCGCATTGTTTTGAAGCTTGCCCGGCCTATGCTCTACTGTAAACTTAAAGGGCTGTAAAGCCAAGAACAATCTTGTCACAAGGCCATTTTTGTCCCTGTTGTCACACATCCACTTTAGGGGAGCATGGTCAGTGACCAGCTTAAATGACCTCCCCAACAAGTAATACTGCAGGACCATTTAATAGCGAGACACTCCTTCTCGACAATGGAATCGTTTTTTCATGCTTGTTCAGTTTTCGGCTTAGGTATTCAACTGGGTGCTCCTCACCATATCTGTTCTTGGATAGTACAGCCCCAAGGCCCACCTCAGGGCCGTCTGTCTCTTTTACAAACCCCTTTTACAAACTACGGGGTCACCAGCACTGGTAGTACACAAAGGGCCTGTTTTAATTTCTGAAACGCCTCCTCGGCTTTAGATGTAAGGGCTTACCTAGGTTGGAGTCCATGGCGCAGAGATGTACGCTCACCCTTGCAAATAAACACAGTCCAAGGTAACAAAGAGATAAGCTACCTGGGCTGTGAATCTGTGCACGGGGGCTTGACAGGAATAGCCAAGGGATGGTCAAGGTAAAGCCGCAGTCAGGGATTCCAGAAGTCAGGATAACGATAAACAAAGCCAGGGTCTGAAGCTGGGGTCAGACTTGGAACACTGGATCTCTGCAACAGGAGCACAAGAACACTTGGAACACATGACAAAATGAACTGCCCAAAGCCCTCAGTGTGAGACAGGGTTTTATACCCAGCTAATTCGGTAACCTGCCTCAGCTGATCCAGGAGTGAGAGGTACAGAGAATTGCCCACAGTACTTTATGCTAAAACTAGACATGGCTGGAAAGCAGGCTGAATAGAACTGAGATGTGGCTTATGGCGCATACACACGAAGGGACTTTGTCCGCCGGACCTAGTTCAGCGGACAATCCGTCGGACTTTCCAGCTGGGCTTCGGCGGACTTGAAAGCGAACAGACTTGACCACACACGATCACGATAAAAGTCCGGCGGTTCACGCAATGACGTACAGCACGTACGACGGGACTATAAAAAGGAAGCTCAAGATCCAAAACGACACCCTTTGGGCACCGTTAACTAATCTCGTGTGTATCTCGTGTTAGTTGACGTTTGGTTAGAACCGATTTGCGCTTCTCAGACTTCTGCTTAATTTGCTTGTTTTCTGCCGTTCAGTTTGTGCTTGTGAGGTTTGTATCTGTCTTTCTGTGCGTGTGGATCAGTTCGTACCTGTTCTCAGGCCGTTCTGGTCTGCTCGCTCCTGTTCTTCAGGTCGTTCTTCATAGGCCTTGCTGTTCTTCAGTGCGTTCTGTTAAGTTTTTTGTTTGATCAGCTGACCGTTTTGAACCATGGAGTGTGGACGTACTCGGGAACGAATTCGTGCTGCGCAGGGGCTCAGTGTGGCGGTTAACACTTTGGCCCAAATCCAGTCCATGAACAGGGTGAGGAGGAGTTCATGGACCAAGAATTGGCTGCGCCAGCGTGGCCAATTCTCACATATGCCTTTGCTCCGTGAGATCCGTGAGAATAATCCTGATGATTTCAGGAATTATCTCAGGATGACGGACCCCATTTTTCACCGCCTGTTGGCTTCGCTGTCCCCTTTTATCAGCAGGCAGAATATCTGCATGCGGCAAGCCATCACTGCGGAGCAGAGGCTTGTCGCCACATTGCGTTACTTGGCGACGGGGAGAAGCTTGGAGGACCTCAAGTTCACGACAGGCATCTCCCCCCAGGCTCTGGGGATCATTATTCCAGAGACCTGTTCTGCCATTATTCACGTCCTGCAGGAGGAATACATTAAGGTAAGTTTTCTCCTGTAAAATTACATATGTCTTGTATATTTGCTAATGTAGTGCATTAATTTCATCATTAGCTCATTACCATGATAGGACTATTCTATGAATGTCCCCTATTCATGCATGCATTTAGAAATTGTATTTTTGTTTTTTTGGGCGGTTCAGTTAGAAATTGCTTTGTAATGTCTTCTTTAGTGGCCTACATGCATATTTGCTTGCACCAACCTCCCCAGCATGGAATCTTGGGCCCATAAACACCCATAGCCTAGTCCCTTTATTATAACTAAAATCTTAACAGCTCCATTGTACTGCTTTCCTCACCCCCCCCCCCTTTCACCCCCCTTGCCCCTCTTTTTTAAATTTTGTTCATGTGTACTGTGTGGCCTTATAATTAATCCCCCCCCCACCTGGTTAAATTCTGTTCATGTGTACTGTGTGGCCTTATAATTAATTCCCCCCCCCCCACCTTGTTAAATTCAGTTCATGTGTACTGTGTGGCCTTATAATTAAACCCCCCCCCACCTGGTTAAATTCTGGTCATGTGTACTGTGTGGCGTTATAATTACCCCCCCCCCCCCACCTGGTTAAATTCTGTCCATGTGTACTGTGTGGCCTTATAATTAATCCCCCCCACCTTGTTAAATTCAGTTCATGTGTACTGTGTGGCCTTATAATTAATCCCCCCCCCCTCCCCACCTGGTTAAATTCTGGTCATGTGTACTGTGTGGCCTTATAATTAATCCCCCCCCCCCCCACCTTGTTAAATTCAGTTCATGTGTACTGTGTGGCCTTATAATTAACCCCCCCCCCCCACCTGGTTAAATTCTGTTCACATGTACTGTGTGGCCTTATAATTAATCCCCCCCCACCTGGTTAAATTCTGTTCATGTGTACTGTGTGGCCTTATAATTAATCCCCCCCCCCCCACCTTGTTAAATTCAGTTCATGTGTACTGTGTGGCCTTATAATTAATTCCCCCCCCCCCCCCCCCCACCTGGTTAAATTCTGTTCATGTGTACTGTGTGGCTTTTTAGAATTAATTACTCCCCACCCACATCCCCATTATTATCTTCTCTGGGCCATCAGAGGGGTCATCAATCAGAGAATCGGCCCTTATCTTTCAGATTTTATATTTGAAAAAAATACATATGTTGCTCAAAATTGTTTGTTAATTTCTTGGATTTATTTTTGGGTTTTGGCATGTATTTACTTATAATTGTATCTTTCTGTTTGACTCCACAGTGTCCTTCCACGCCACAGGAATGGCAGACTGTGGCTTCCCAGTTTGCTGCCCGTTGGGACTTTCCCAACTGCGGAGGGGCGATTGACGGCAAACATGTCAGAATTGTGCCCCCACCCCATTCGGGGTCTTACTATTGGAACTATAAGGGGTTCAATAGTATTGTGTTGATGGCGGTGGTGGAATGTGGGGAAAAACGGCCTGATGTCTGATGGAGGAGTCTTTAACCAGACGGAGTTCTGCCGTCGTCTCCAGACTGGTGGCCTGGAGCTGCCACCAGATGCGGAGAATGTGGAGGGACTCCCCTTTGTTTTTATTGCAGACGAGGCGTTTGGTCTGGGTGAACACCTGATGAGGCCATTTCCCCAAAGATCCCTCACCCCTGAGAGGAGGGTTTTTAATTTTCGGTTGGCCAGAGCAAGAAGGGTGGTTGAAAATGCCTTCGGCATTATGGCCAACCGTTTCCGTTTGTTTTTAACTTCTCTACATCTGGCGTCTGAGTACAAACTGAACACAATTGTTCTGAACTGCTGCGTACTGCATAATTATCTACGCAAGCATTCGGCCAGCTACATGCTACCTATTGGACCTGAGGCCGGAGTTGACCCCGAGATGACAGGGCTGGATCATAGCCGTCTTGGCTTGGACCCCCAATCAGCACAGCAAGTGCGGGACAGATATGTCACCTATTTTAATGGTAGGGGGGCCATTGCAATGGCAGCAGACCCTTAAAAATTACTTTCTTTTTACCAAATAAATAAAAAAAAATTTACCTTAAAAATGTGTTTTTCGTATTGTTTGCTTTTCTGTTGGTCTGTTTTCTATGTTCTCCTATTGCACTTCTTCTCGTGAAATACTTTTTGTGGGACTTTAGTAAATAAGCCCCTTTTTGTCAATGTACCCCCACATTTTTGGATCAAACTGGCAGTATTGAAAAAGAAGAAGCCACACACGTTCTTTCATTAGTGCAAACATTTTTGGTTTATTATAGTGCACATCCCAACCTTTTGTGTTTTTTTTTTCTCTTTTTTTTTTTTTGGGTGAATCCCATATATATTTTTCCAACATTTTTTTTTGGGTGAATCCCATATATTTTTTTCCAACATTTTGTTTTGGGTGAATCCCATATATTTTTTTCCAACATTTTTTTTTTTTGGGTGAATCCCATATATTTTTTTCCAACTTTTTTTTTTGGGTAAATCCCATATATTTTTTTACAAACATTTTTTTTTTGGGTGAATCCCATATTTTTTTTTTTTTGCTAAAAATTATTAAAACAAGGTTTAAAACAGATTAAACCTTTTTTATTAAAAACAAAATATTTACACCATCTAAAAGTATAGAACTTACAAAACACCCATGTACAGTAGAAGCCAAATTTTGAAGATGCACACCAATTGAACTTCAAAATGGGGAATGTCAACATGTGCTATCTTCCATCATGGGGAATCAATGGACGTGTTTTGTGTGTGAAAACCCTTCCTCTCACCTACTAGCATTATGATGAAGCGGTTGCAAACACAAAATGCGTACATTGAGATCCCCTGATGGCACATAGCACATGTTGACACACCATGTGCATCTTCAAAATTTGGCCTCTCAAATTTGGAAAAAAATAGCATATCAAAAGGGGAATGAAGGACATGATTGATGCTTTGAACTGCAAAAGGGGTATTAGATTCTCCCAAAACATCAATCATGTCCTTCATTCCCTGCTGCATGGTGGCGATCTCGTCCTGCATGATTTGCAACTGCTTTTGCATCCTTTCCAGATGCAGATTCCAGGCCATGATCTGCCAATAAGCCTGTGGGCACTGTCCGATGAAAATGGCTCCGCAGCTTGGCCTTCCACAACCAGATCATCACCTAAAAGTTGGGTAGATAAAACCAAACAAAAAAAAGGTCAAAAACATGCAGACATGAATTTAGTAGCTCAATCTGTGTTCTCAGACACTAACTTGGTGGGGTGCAGATGTGCTCGACTTCAAGCACCTCTTCTTCCTCCACATCCCCGCGTGGGCTAGGGGTAATTGCCCAATTAGGCTGGTGAGGCCGGGAGGTCCTAGGATGTCCTGAGTGAGGTCTGAGTCTTTTCCCCCCTATGGGAATGGAACACAAAGGTACACTTTTAATCACACTGATATTTGAGTGCCTAAATATGAATATTAAACATTGTTTCAAAGTGGTGTCCAATTATTAGCAGTTTGTTACAAGATCCTACTTGAATACATAATTGAAATCCCTATCTAATCAAACTCCAATACTTAAAGCGGCCTTCCACCCTAAAGTTGAACTTCCGCTCATTGGATCCCTCCACCCCTCCGGTGTCCTATTTGGAACCTTTTAGGGGGGAGGGGTTGCAGATACCTGTCTAAGGCAGGTATTTGCACACACATCCGGCCATAGACTCCCACAGAAGTATACGCCACTTCCCGTCCCACCGTGCTGTCTGCTGGGACACACAGGGGTCCCAGAGCTAGCGCGGACCAGTCCTATTGCATTGCGCAACTGGCGCATGCCCAATAGGGAACCGGGAAGTGAAGCCACAAAGATTAATTTCCTGATTCCAATATCAAAGATGGTGGCTGCAGCATCCAAGGGACGGTTTGGCCTCGGGTGCTGAGGTCGCTGGACCCTGTGACAGGTGAGTGTAATTATTCGAAAAGTCATCAGCTACAGTATTTGTAGATGCTGACCATTTCTTTGTAATTTGTAGCTGGACACCCTCTTTAACAGATGGAGACCCCCCCCCCCAAACCATCCTCTGGAGTCCCTGTGTGAGTTACCCACAAAACCATTACTACAGTAGTAATACAATATATCCTGACAATAATAAATAACCTTACAAGTCAAATAACCCACAGCCAGGTAAACTCAACGAACTTTATAATGACAAACGAAATTTCATTAAAACTTCACCAGATTCCCGAACGAGATCTAATAACATCTTCGCCAGATTCCCGAACGAGATCTAATAACATCTTCGCCAGATTCCCAAACGTGATCTATTAAAATCTTCGCAAGATTCACGTACGAGTTCTAATAAAATCTTCGCAAGATTCACGTACGAGATCTACAACATCTTCGCAAGATTCACGTACAAGTTCTAATAAAATCTTCGCAAGATTCACGTACGAGATCTACAACATCTTTGAAAGATTCACGTACGAGATCTAATAAAATCTTCGCAAGATTCACGTACGAGCTCTAATAAAATCTTCGCAAGATTCACGTACGAGATCTAATAAAATCTTCGCAAGATTCACGTACGAGTTCTACAACATCTTGGCAAGATTCACGTACGAGATCTAATAAAATCTTCGCAAGATTCACGTACGAGTTCTAATAAAATCTTCGCAAGATTCACGTACGAGTTCTAATAAAATCTTCGCAAGATTCGAGATATCAAATAGAAGCATAGTAGCGCACGTCAATTACTTACTTTTTTTGATCGCTTTTTTAATTCTCCTGTACTGATCGTGCTCCCTGGATTTAATGTCGGACCATCGCTTGCGCAGTTGATCCTTGCCCCTTCGTACGCCGAACTTATGCTTCAGGGTGCTGACAACTGTAGTGAGAATCTGGTCCTTGCGTAAGTTGGGTCGAGGGTAGGGGCCATTTTCCCCATCGTAATCTTCCCTTTGGAGGATGTCCACCATCTCCACCATCTCTTCAAAGGCCATATTGGTGGCCTTATATCTGCTGCTGGATGCAGATGTCTGGGGTTCTGGGCTTTCCTCCGCGCTCCTTGCTGCGAATGTGTCTGCCATCTTCATCTAATTATTCACCCACAGTGCAACGAGGGGAGGCGGGGCGGGGAATTCTCGTCACAAGGAACGTCATGGGTGGGCGACGAGGAGGACGCAGGCGGAGTTCGACGCGTGCGCAGTGTAGCGTGTGCAGTGTATATAAGGCTATTTTGTGTTTTTCGAACGGAAGTAGCGAGCGCTCTGGATGAAGGTAAGGGTTTCTAGGATACATCACTATGGTTTATTGGGTTTTGGGCTTGCATTTTTTACTCATGTGTGGGTGTGGGTGTGTGTGGGTGTTTGTGTGTTGGTGTGTGGGTGTGTTGGTGTGTTGGTGTGTTGGTGTGTGGTGGTGGTGTTGGTGTGTGGGTGTTGGTGTGTGGGTGTGGGTGTGTGGGTGTTGGTGTGTTGGTGTGTGTGTGTTGGTGTGTGGGTGTGGGGTGTGTTGGTGTGTGTGTGTGTGTGTTGTGTGTGGGTGTGTTGGTGTGTTGGTGTGTTGGTGTGGTGTGTTGGTGTGTTGGTGTGTGGGTGTTGTTGGTTGTGTTGGTGTGTGGGGTGTGTTGTGTGTTGTGTTGGTGTGTTGGTGTGTGGGTGTTTGGTGTGTTGGTGTGTTGGGTGTGTTGGTGTGTGGGTGTGTGGGTGGGTGTGTTGGTGTGTGGGTGTTGGTGTGTTGGTGTTTGTGGGTGTTGGTGTGTTGGTGTGTGGGTGTTTGGTGTGTGGGTGTTGGTGTGTTGGTGTGTGGGTTTGGTGTGTTGGTGTGTGGTGTGTTGGTGTGTGGGGTGTGTTGGTGTGTGGGTGTGTGGGTTTGTGGGTGTGTTGTGTCAATTTTTTCAAGAAAAACTGAATGTGAGTTTTTAGTAACATTTGTGTTTTTTTGTCTTGTGTATTGACATTACTAACAAAAACAGAAACATGTCATCATTCAATCCAAATCCATTTAAGGAGGAGGCTTTCATGAGCCAATTTCTAACGCTCTACAAGAAAAAACAAAACCTGTGGGAGTTAAAAAAACCCTTATATGGTAATAGGGATGTACAGAAGGCAACACTGGGGCCACTTTTGGATTTTGTAAAGACTCGAGTCCCCAACGCAGACATCAAGTTTATTGAAGCCAGAATTTCAAGTTTGAGGCATATGTACAAGCGTGAGCATATGTACAGGGTGACCAGGCTTCCAGGGCACGCAGACACTCCTGGGCCCAGGAACACTTGTGGGGTTGTTGCGAACCAGAACCAGGAATCAAAAGTGAAGCTCAAGCCTGAACACATGACCTCAGCATCTCAAATCCCGCTTCCCGAAATACACAGTGGGGCCAGACGCTCCCACTGATTGTGTCCGAGCAAATGTAAGCTCATAATGTGTACAACCAGACTGTGTTGTGAGCCTGTCACAGGTGCCTCACCTCACCTAGGACCAGCCAGAACTCCAGTACAGGCCAGACAAACTGATGTCAACGTAAAAATGACAAACAATTAACACCCTGAACTCAGAATTCTGAACAAACAAAATATAAAAATAGCGCCCACTTCTAAAAAGTGTTGGTGCTACATATGTATACATATAACTATACAGTAGTGGGCAAAAATGCCTTAAAAAAGATTGGTGAACTGCTTTGAAAATGCTAGGGTCAAAATGATAGTCTTTTTGATATATGGTCAAATTTATTTGCACGTTAAGAAATTTACAATTGTCTGATTGAGGAGGCCAGAACCAAAAACACATGTGTTTGATTTTGTTTTTTCTTTTGACACAGGATGAGCTCACCCAGGAGGATGCCGGGACAAGTGGTATGGAGGAGGAGGCCATGACCAGCCAGAGCCAGGAGGTGGCTGTGCCCAGCACGAGCCAGACTGTAATGAGTCAAGTTCCTCCCCTGCGCATAGCCACAAGAAGGCCCAGGAGGATGACCAGGGTTGAGGAGGAATCACTCGCCCTCATTCGGGAGGCGAGTGAGGTTCTCAGAAGACCCCCCAATCCTGAAGAGGCCTATGCCACCTACTTGGCCAGCAGGTTGCTGCAAATGGAGAAGGGCCAACGGCAGCTGTGTGAGGGCCTATTTTTTGCAGCTCTTCAGGGGGGTTTGAGGGGTGAACTGACTGCATCCACCCGCCTGACAGATGCAGACCCGACAGCAACTCCTCCTCCTCCTCCTTCTCCTCCTCCTCCTTCTCATCCTCCTACCACAAGTCTGCCACCAGAGGTACAGCCTCCAAGGAAGCGTGCAGGGAAGACTGGAGGGCATCGTGGTGGGAAGGCTGCAAAGAAGAGTCAGAAGTGATTGCCTGGCTTCAGTCTGGTCTGACAGAAGACGCAGGCTGTTGTAGTGCCACAGCTTGGGGACATAGATGTCATCTGCTGCTGTTCCTGGTCTGTGTGATTCCTGGACAATCTTGTTGTGCTCCCTATTGTATTGAATATGCCCAATTTTTTTTTTGGTTCACAAACTTGATGTCTGCCGTGGGGGAAAAAAGCCTTCCCAAAATCTCAAAGTGGCTCCAGTGTTGCCTTCCTATTTTGTTTCCCCTTGTTTTAACCAGAATAAATGGAAATTTAATTTAAACCAAATAATGCTTTATGTGTTTGTAATTGAAAAACATAGTTTGTTTAGGAGTAGGCAGGTACATGTCTAAATAATATGGAGGTTATTTACAAAACGCACATTCATTTGACAATACAAGTACAACTTCAATTGCACTGCAAGTGCAGTCGCTGTAAATGTGAGGGTAACATCTGAATTAAGGGCAAGCTCTGCTGATTCAACAATTTAATCATGTGGAATCCAAAATACTTTTTCAAACCGAAAACAACCAAAAAAACAAAAAATGCAAATAAAAAAAATAAAATAAAAAAATAAAATAAAAAATGCTTAAAAAAAAAAAGCGAAAAATAAAGAAAAGAAAAATGCCAAAAAGAAAAAAAAAAAAAAATATATAATATATATATATATATATATATATATATATATATATGAGATATATCTAGATCGAGATCTAGATATATCTCGCTCTATATATATATCTAATTTCACAAAATAATGATGAAGAAAAACGTTCGGGAGGACTCTGCGTGAATATATAAGCAGCAAGGCAACCTCATTCTTCAAGCACGATAAAATACAAATTCCGCTGTATTAAAATATCAAAGAATCAGCAGCGTGACGAATGTGCTAGCTTCAATACGAAGGCTAGTTTTACCAGACCGAGCGATTCCGTGACATACTTGCTACTGAGCATGCTTCCTTTTTGGTCCGCCGGACCATACTACAGACGGCCGTATTGTCCGCCGGACTGCCAAGTCCAGCGGATAATTTTAAAACAAAACTTAAAACCTAGTCCGCCGGACTTTTTGGAAAAAAAGTCAGTCGAAGGCCCACACACGAGGGGATTGTCCGCCGGACTCGAGTCCAGCGGATAATCCCGCGG
Source organism: Lithobates sylvaticus (assembly GCA_028564925.1). NCBI lineage: Eukaryota > Metazoa > Chordata > Amphibia > Anura > Ranidae > Lithobates > Lithobates sylvaticus. Next base: position 13,670 of record JAQSEC010002381.1, read on the forward strand.
GATAGTCCCTTCGTGTGTACGCGGCATTAGAGGTAAAGAAACAGGAGCAACAACTGACAGTCATGAGTTCAATACCACCCAGAGCCACTTGGGGCGCGACCATGCCTGGCTGTCTAAAAGGCACGGTAGGGACCGTGACATCAGGATTCTATTTGACCATGAACGACCCTCTACTCTTCGTCAGGTTGGTCAGAGGGAAATGAAGAAGTCAAGGCCGCAGCCCACGATCTCCCTAACAGGGCTCACCTTAAAGCTATCCATACCTAAAAAAAGATGAAATAAGAAAAAATGCATAAACAAACGATAAATATTGTTATATAGACAGTGGAAACAGAATAATGTGACTTGATAATAATTAATTTACCCAGTGCACTGCTGAATAACCCCACAACGGATCGGGCAGCCCAAATGGACTCCAAATCCAATTACAGGTTCATACAGAACACACAACAACAGATCTGGCCTAAAAAGGGGGGGGGGGTTATTTGGGGGGAAATAAACAGAAATGGAGACAAGGAAGTTGAAGGGATAAACCGTAGATGTCACCCACAGTATTTAGAAAAATGGCTTGTAGTATAGTACCTCGTTGAGGTCCGGTGGAATTGTGGCGTTGAGCCTTTCGATCCAAAGCAGCTCACGCTGTAGAATCGTAGCATCCCAAGGAGTTGTCTCCTTTCATCCCATTAATCTTTACAGAAATCCATCCAGAAAAAAGAAATAGGAAACCTCCATATACACAATCCTTGACCCACAGTTGATCCAAAGGAATGCAAAAATAAACCCTATAAGAAATGATCCAATTTACACCAGTGGCCGAAAAATCCTTCATGATTCCCCAGATATTCACTGGGTCAATGATCTATAGTGTTATTACCTATACATGTTAACATCCAGGTATATTTTTTGCATTTAGGAATAGATCCCCTAAGGTCAGAAAAGCTGTGGTTTTGCTCTGCTGCAAGTAGGTCCACTTGTACCTTTGGCAATAGTGTTAGAATGTATAGTAAGTTATGAATAGTTGTGTTTCCCTTAGCTAATCAGTAGGAGGTTTATTGCCACTGATGCATGCTGGGGGAGAGAATGTATATTTGGGGCAGATCATGTGAGATCACTCTTCCCTCAAGGGCTTTGGCCTGGATACCTGGAAGCAGAAGCCTGCCTTTCCAGATTTCTACCGCTGCTAGAGACCCCAGGCTCAGGGAGCCTCACAGAGGATAGGGACCAAA
>JAQSEC010002269.1:0-11043 GCA_028564925.1 Lithobates sylvaticus
CACAAGGGAAATACAGGCTTCAAAACTTTGTGGTGTGAAAAATACCTAAGCTGATGTACAGCTGGATTGCTTTTACCACCGATGCTGCTTGGTGGTTTGATAAATGCAACAGTATATTGAGTTTTCCACCTAATAGTATGGCCCATTGCACAAGCATTTTCTTTTCAAATGTGTTGCTGTATAGCACATGATGGCATCGACTGATGAGGAGGTCATGTACTATATGAACTATGGTAGTATATTTATTAAAGGTATAATTGGCTGGAAATAGCAGGAACAGAGTCTCTTTACACTGATCATGCAAGACCTTGACCAACGTCAGACAGCTCTAAGGAGGGATTCTGCTATGGCTGGTTACCACAGCCCAGTTACCTGCAAAGTAGTCTGAACGTTTGACACAAGATTATAGCCCTTGAAATGAGAAAGCAGTAAGTGTGAGCCAGACAATTTTGGATTTTGACATCACAACATTGAGGCGTGGTAGTGTAAAGCTACGTATTTGGATATTAGCATTATTCTAATAATGCTCTTGTCTTCATAATATAGTAGCAAATCTAGCTTATATGGGTAAAACTATTAAGAATGTTATTGGCCATGCAAAATGGCTTTAAGGTCTCAATCTGTTTGGTTTGCTCAGCAATCATTTTAAATAGGATTAATGAATATACAGAATATCACCTACACCATACCAAACAAAACATTTGAATATGGAAAGAAAAAAATTGGGGAATTCAGTAAAGTGTTAATGAAACATTTCTGGTGGTAGGTGCATTTGGAACTACCTGTGCCTGCATTTGGGAAGCATTTGCACTGGTTTCAGTAACATTGCCAACACAGGTGACAGATTCACTTGCGTTTTAAGAAGCAGCAGATTCTGAAACAATTACCACCAGTTTTCAGATTAGGAAACTGGCAGTAATTAGGACCAGCTCTGACCTGGAATACAAAGTACCCAGTGATCAGCGTGGGCAATGTGTGCGTTGGGAAGCTTTCATGAATATGACAACTTCCTGCATGGGGTTTTATCCTTGGCCCCGTTCAGCTGTCTGCAGGAATATCCCATGGCCAAAATGTACACAAAGAGGCCAGGAAATGTGGTGATGTCCTTACCTAAATATGGCAATGCCCATGTTTGGTAAATGACTTGGATCACTGGGTGGGTGGGGCCTAATGGGGTCATCAGGTCCACCTTATTTTGATTGACAGTGCACTACTGCTGTGGTCCCCATGGAATTATTAAGGGTGCCTACAACACCCTTTATGCATTATCAGCCAGGGGTGTGCACAGCAGGGTTTGCATTGGCAACTATCATCTTGGATAAAGTATTCATATTGGATTAAGTATTGCACTTCGGCTCAGCACTTCAGCGACTGCAAAAAGCGAAAAAGCAGAACAGACTTCAGCAGAACATTACACAGACTACAGGTGACCTGATTCCTCATCAAACTAGCTCATCTCCCATCCAGGCTTCATCTCAAATCTTTCCACTCTGTCATGCACTTCCTACTTTTCCTTCTCACAGTAGCATCCTCTCTCCTTAAATTCTCTCTCCTTCACCCATCTTCTCCACCCCACAGCTTATATATATCACCCTCACTCCTGTCATCACCTTATTACTGCACATATCAGCTCCTGCTAACTCTGAACCCAAATGCCAATAAAACCTGCAGGACACTGGGACGTGTCCCACAACACAAGTCGCAATCCCATATCATCTCTCTCACCCTAATGCTTCTCCTGATTGCTGGAGATATTTCCCCAAATCCTGGACCGCCATCCTTTACCTTCGGCCAACATACTCAGCAACCCTCATCCTCTCATTCCAGTAACAATCCACACAATCTCATTTCCATTCCTCTTCTGCCTAGAACCAGCCTCCCCTTCTCTTGTGCCCTTTGGAATGCCCGCTCTGTTTGTAACAAACTCACCACTGTCCATGACCTATTTATCACAAACTCCCTGAACCTACTTGCAATTACTGAGACCTGGATTCAAGAATCTGACCTTCCTTCTCCTGCTGCTCTCTCCTACGGTGGCCTTCTGTGGACTCACTCCCCCAGGCCTAGTGGACGGAAAGGAGGTGGTGTTGGAATCCTCCTATCCCCTCAAAGCACTTTTCAGGTTCTTCATCCACCGCCCTCTCTGTCCCTCTCCTCATTTGAAGCTCACTGTATTCGTCAATTTTCTCCAGTTTCACTGAGAATTGCTGTGATCTATCGGCCCCCTGGACCCGTATCAAACTTCCTTGACGACTTCTCTGCCTGGCTACCCTACTTTCTCTCTTCTGAAATTCCAACAATCATTCTTGGTGACTTCAACATCCCTGTTAATCTTAACACTCCCGCTACTTCTAAGCTGCTGAGCCTAACCTCCTCTTTTGACCTAAAACAATGGACGAGCGCTTCTACTCACTCTGTTGGCAACTGCCTTGATCTCATATTCTCCTACCTGTGCACTCCGCACAACCTCTCCAATATTCCTTTTCCTCTCTCTGATCACCACCTTATTAGTTTCACTCTCTGCTTGTCTGCCTCCTCCTTGCCTTCCAACTACCAACTATTACCCGTAGAAACCTTCGCCATCTTTGTCCACAGATTGTCTCTACGACAAAATCTCATCCTTGTCCTGCCCCAACTTGGCCACTTCCATATACAACAGTTCATTGTCATCCACCCTGGATACCTTGGCCCCCCTCACTACACACAGAATCAGGCTCCGGCCGCTACAACCCTGGCAGACAGACAACACCAGAAGCCTCAAAAAGCAGAGCCGTGCTCTTGAGCGTCTGTGGCGTAAGACTAAGTCACAGCAAGATTTCAGCCAATATAAATCTGCCCTCCAAAAATACCATTCCTGCCTGCGCACTGCCAAACAGACCTACTTTACCACTCTCATTAACACCCTCTCACGCAGTCCCCGTCAACTCTTTTCGACATTTACTTCTCTACTTCGTCCTCCATTACCTCCACCCACTAACTTACTCACTGCCCAGGAGATTGCTGATCACTTCAAAAACAAGATTGAGACAATTCGTCTCGAGTTCTCTACTCTACACATATCTCCCTCACTTTACACTCCTTGTCCTCCTGCACAATCAATACTTTCCTCTTTTAATCCAGCTACTATAGAGGAAGTCACTAAAATTTTTTCTAATGCCCACCTAACCTCCTGCCCCCTGGACCCTGTTCCTTCTCAAATACTACGGTTACCATCTGACTCTATCCTACAGTCTTTAACTCATATCTTCAACCTCTCCCTCTCTACTGGCATCTTCCCCAACCCTCTAAAACATGCACTAGTCTATTCTAGTTTTTAAATGTTCTAAAGGAATGGATTGGGATTTCCAATGATATGCAATTAACCAGTGAATTGCAACACAGATTGTATGTATTAATCTGGTATTGTGTGTTGAGAGACCAGTAACAGGTGCGAATAAGAGACAGCTGTGTGGGGTTAGGACAATGTTGTTATCTGAGATTATAGAGGCAAATCTTTCTAGCTGTTTCCATATATGTGTAGTCTTATTACAGTCCCAGAAACAACGTCAATCTCATGGAAAAAATATTTCATACCATTCAGAACACTTCACATTTATACAATAAAAAATGGGATCCTTGGTTTAAACATTCCATATCCTTCTTCAATCCAACCTGAGAATGTCTACACATAAATCATCAATCTATCCTTTATAATGTACTATAGACCATATTCAAAACTATTGTACCATTGTTAAGAATTCCTACCTTATTACTTGTACCTTTACATTGTTACATATGTAAAACATATGATTACTGTCAAGTTTCAGCATATTTTTGTACTCTTTTTGTACCACCTTTTGCACTCAATAAAATAGTTTGTAAACAAAAAAAAACATGCACTAGTCACTCCCATACCAAAAAAGGCCTCACTAGACCCAACCAATCTTAACAATCTAAGACCCATCTCTCTACTCCCTTTTGCCTCCAAACTCCTTGAACGTTTAGTCTACAGCCGACTGAGCGACCACCTCATTGAGAATAACCTTCTGGATCCCCTTCAGTCTGGATTTCGCCCACAGCACTCCACAGAAACTGCCCTCCTAAAACTCACAAATGACTTACTAACAGCCAAAACCAATGGTCATTATTCCGTACTCTTACTCTTAGACCTTTCTGCTGCCTTTGATACAGTTGACCACCCCCTCCTCCTCAAAAAACTAAATTTGCTTGTTCTCCATGGCTGTGCTCTCCGTTGGTTCGAATCTTACCTATCTCATCGCACCTTCAGTGTCACTTACAACTCCACTTCCTCCTCTCCAACTCCTCTTACTGTTGGGGTCCCCCAAGGTTCTGTCCTTGGACTTCTACTATTCTCAATCTACACATCCTCCCTGGGTCAGCTGATAGCCTCAAATGGCTTCCACTACCATTTATATGCTGATGACACCCAGATCTATCTCTCTGCCCCTCAACTCACCCCATCAATCTCCTCACGCATCACTGATTTACTAGCAGACATATCAGTCTGGATGTCAAACCACTTTCTCAAACTTAATCTGTCTAAAACTGAGCTCTTAATATTTCCTCCCCCACGTGCCCCTTCCCTGACTTCTCAGTCAAGATCAATGGCACATCTATCAGTCCGTCCCCACATGCCAGGGTGCTAGGGGTAATCCTAGACTCTGAACTGTCCTTTCGGACCCACATACAATCCCTGTCCAAATCATGCCGCCTTAGCCTCCGCAACATTTCCAGAATACGCCCCTTTTTAACGAATGACACCACCAAGCTTTTAACTCACTCCCTGGTTATCTCTCGCCTCGACTACTGCAATTCCCTCCTCATTGGACTACCTTTACATAGACTATCCCCCCTTCAGTCCATAATGAATGCTGCTGCAAGACTTATCCACCTTACCAACCATTCAGCGTCCTCCACCCCTCTCTGCCAATCCCTCCACTGGCTTCCACTCACCCAACGAATAAAATTCAAAGTACTAACAATAGTTTACAAAGCCATCCATAACTCTGCCCCCAGCTACATCACTAACCTAGTACCAAAATACCAACCAAGCCGCTCTCTTCGGTCCTCCCAAGACCTCCTGCTCTCTAGCTCCCTTGTCACCTCCTCCCATGCTCGCCTCCAGGATTTCTCCAGAGTTTCTCCCATCCTTTGGAACTCTCTACCCCAATCTGTCCGACTGTCCCCTAATCTATCCATCTTTAGACGATCCCTGAAAACCTTTCTCTTTAAAGAAGCCTATCCTGCTTCTAACTAACACTGTTTTACTTTTTCCATCAACTCATCCCCCACAGCTATTACCTCTTGTATCAATTGACCCTTTCTTTTTAGATTGTAAGCTCTAGCGAGCAGGGCCCTCTGATTCCTCTTGTACCAAATTGTTATGTAATTGTAATGTCTGCCTTTATTTTGTTAAGCGCTGCGCAAACTGTTGGCGCTATATAAATCCTGTATAATAATAATTACACCAATGTATTTTAGTTTACTGATAAAATGACAAAAATAAAATCCACCCTTTTTGACTCAAGAACATGTCTGCCTTTCCGTTAACACTGGAATTTTCAGTATATTACAGCTTAGGAGGGAACCATGACCATAGGCCCAATTTACTAAGCTGTAGCAAATCTTACTTAGTTATAAGGACTACTGTTTTTAGTAATCTGCAAATGGAAGATAAGTACTATTGCTGAAAATACCGGTCACTATGCCAAATGACACATGTTATAGCATACTTGGTTGAGTTTTAAAGAGTCTACTTTTGATAAAAGAAAAAACAATCCCCTCTGGGTAATCAATGTGTATATACTGTATAAGGATTTTAACAAGAGTCCTACCTGTTTCTGTTCTTAAGAAAAAGCTGTATGTTCTAATATGTCCATGGAGTACTGATTCTTGAATAGGAGTGTCTGTGTTTAATATAATTACCTGATGCTTGCAGGGTTCTAATGGGGGCTGTTGCAGTAAAATTTTAATTGTATCTTGGTGCAGACTTCTGTGAAAATCTGTAAGCCAATCACACAAGCTTGAAATGACATTTCTGGGAAGTTTTGTACACCCCAACTGTGTACAGAAGGCCTGCAGGTTGCCATATTGCATTTCATTTTACAGAAAATTACAGTGGCTGCAGATTGAATAGGAAATGTAATTTAAAAAAAATAATCATCAAATGGCTTGTGAAGCAATTGTATATGATATAGATGTAGCGCAAGGTTTTTTCCACAAAAGCTATCATGTTAATATGCTGTTTATTAAGTAAGGGAATGGCTCCCTCTAGTGTCCTTTTTGTGTTAATGCTGTAAGGACTTTTCTTACAATTCTGAGAGACAGCGCTGCAAAGCATTAAGGGAAATGTAGTTCAATGTTCAAGTGACTCATATACTTAAATCAGTCAAGGAACTACCTACCCACAATGTCCAGGTCACTTACCCACAAGGCCAAGCCACAGAAGAGCATGCTGGGTAGGCAAATAAAAGGAACAGGCGTGGCATGTTTTCTCTCTCTCTCCGGATGCCATCTTACACACAGCAGGAGGCCTGTGTGTGTGCCCAGGGCTGGGGAAGCCCGTGGCCTACAGCGGAGAGCAGATCGCCTGCCCCAGAGGGATCCTTATGAAAGGCCCTGCTGATCAAGCAGGAGGATCGGTCTGCATTACAGAACATTTGAGGTTTCTGCATTACAGTCGCTGGCTATCCGAAGGAGCAGTGCAGTGTGACGACGCAAACTTGGATCGGGACTGAGATACCAGGAAAGGAGTCTAACAAGCATCTGAGCCTGTTGTGGTGAGCGGGCACCTGCCCAGATAAATATAGTGACTGTGACTGTGTGAATTAGTTCCCGCCTGCTGGTTGAATCTGTAGTCCCACAGGAGTGATCTCATTTGTCCCTAGACTGTGTATAGTGGAAATTCAGGGTTTGCCTTCCCTGTACTGGAAAGTTATTGCTGAGTTGCATCCCTCATCCCTCCCTCAAGGAAGAGGCATTGTGAGTGCTTTACATGTGCGAGTATGCAGTTATCGGGATGTAATTTCTTCTACAATTTGCTACCTACTTGTTTTCTGGATTTACAAATACTGCAGTCTAATAAGCTAGCTGAAGAAACAAGACGACAACAGACTTTGTCATTTTCTATAAAGCAGCACAACTTCGGTTTTCAGAGTGGACAGTGTATTGCAACCTAGGGGGAGCCATTGAGTACAGGATATAGACAAATGTATTGTATTTCACTGCTGCATTGCACTTGATATTTTGCTGCAAATTTGGTGTGTGCTCTGAGGTTGGAGTGGGAAGGTGCTCAATATCAGGACTTTGTCATATTAGACATAAGTCCCACTCTTTGCCTGTCTGCATTTACTACTCATGTGATCATTGAGTTCTTTGTTCATACACATTGATTGTCATTTACGTTCATTCTTTATATTTGAGTTGTCACTGTGTCTATTGTGTTAACCAAGTCTTTTAGTAAACTGCTCAAATGGTTAACTTACAATTTCTGTGAGACTCTATCCATTATTACAGCTGGTGAAGTGACGAGTACCAAGGTGACGGTAAATATACAGTACAGAGTGTCATTACTGTGTTTCTCTTTACCAATGGGTCTCACACTAACATTATCAAATGGGTGTGCCAGAGTGGTTGAGTCAATTTTTGGGGTTTATAGGCAGAGTGCAGGCCCCAAAACAATTACCAGCAGCTCCTTCGGGGGTAAGTGCTATATATATATATATATATATATATTGCTATATTTCTGTCACAAAAGTGGGGTTACCCTTTAAGTAAAAATATGTTCATTTACAGTTCTGTAAAGGCCTATGCCTCCAAAGTGAGTGTCATAATTATATCTCCATGCTATTGTTCTAGTTTGTGGCTGGACCTCTTCAGTGCTCTTTTATAAAGATTATTAAACACTTTCTGCCCACGCAATAGTGAAAGATTTGCTATTCTTCGGACTCACTGCTACAGTCTAATGGCCCATACACACGATCCGAAAATCGTACGAAAAATACCGCTTTCGACGCAATCAGACGATAATTGGATCGTTAGTACATAGCTTTCAAGAGCCGATCACGACAATTCATCCGATATTATTAGATTGAACAAGCAGGACATTTTTCTCATACGATACCAGATCGTACGATTTTTGTTTAGTCAGTACAGTTGTCGTCCGAAAATACAATAGAAATCCATTACATCAATTGCGATTTTTTTTTCTGTCGTACGAGAATTTTCGTAACTTCAGTAGCCTATTCAATTCAATTTCTACTTGCGACTATTAAGCGAAAAAAGGCAGACGATCTGACGTCAGATTTTCGGGTCGCATTTACGGGCCATTATCCTCTCTATGCTGACATGGTTTTACCTCAATGTGAGGGTTTTATTATTTGTATTATAGAGTCTACACTGTTTGCACTCAGAAAGCGCCTCTTTCTTAGATTTTTTCTTACATGTTTGCTTCTGCTTCCCTCAAGAGGCTTGCCCTGAGCTGTGGACTGTCTGTTCTTTCTGCTGGATTATATCCGGTTCCCAACCAGCTCACATGTATATACTGTAGCAGAATGGCACCGCTGGACGAAACCCTGTACGGGTATGTCTTCCCCTTTAAGAGCCGCCAGAGGGCACATGCATGCCGTGCCGCGGGGGACCCAAAGCGCATGGCTGGCGGGCGCGATTGCGGCTGGCCACGTGCAATCGCATGCACGGGAGCCAGCACAAGGATTTGTACCTGTAAACACACAAATCCCTGTTCTGTCAGGGGAGAGGAGACATATCATTTGTTCCTACTAAGTAGGAACAACGATATGTCTCCTCCCCCAGTCAGTCCTATCCCCATACAGTTAGAACACATCTAGGAAACACACATTTAACCCCTTGATCTCCCCCTAGTGTTAACTCCTTCCCTACCAGTGACATTTACACAGTAATCAGTGCATATTTATAGCAGTTATTGCTGTATAAATGTCAATGGTCCCAAAAATGTGTCAAAAGTGTCTGATCTGTCCGTCACAATGTTGCAGTACCATTAAAAATCGCAGATCACCGCCATTACTAGTAAAAAAAAAAAAAATAATACAAAATGCCATAAATCTTTCCCATAGTTTGTAGACGCTATAACTTTTGCGCAAACCAATCAATATGCACTTATTGCATTTTTTTTTACCAAAAATATGTAGAAGAATATATATTGGCCTGATGCAGAAATTTGTTTTTAACAAAAAAATTTGGGGGATATTTAATATAGCAAAAAGTTAAAAATATTGTTTTTTTTTTTAATTGTCGCTTTTTTGTTTATAGCGCAAAAACAAACAAACGCAGAGGTGATAGAATACCACCAAAAGTGACTCGGTGGCAAATTGAAAAAAGTGCTCTGGTCAGGAAGGGGGTAAAATCTTCCACAGCTGAAGTGGTTAATATCCTCTCACCCAATTCATGTACTTTGTCCCTGAACCCCATCCCCATAAGTGTTTACACAGACTATGGTTTTTGGCATGACTGACTGCAGTTTTGCACCATTACCTACTCCTTTTTTATCTACATGTAATAATGCCTGTGCTGGAAAAGTCGCCTATACCCCAAACAGCTGGAAAAACAAAACACCCCATGGTGCTATAATTAAACATATAAATATACCAGCACAATATCGATATTAAACAAGTGATCCACTTATGCTATAGTTCAGTCCAACTGTAAAACACCATATAAAACAACTGTATTAAACTCAACAAGTGAATACAGTGCAATAATATAATGCAAAAATAATCATGAAACTTAATTAGAGATTAAACGTCCAGGTATAGGAAAAACAAAGTCCATGTTTCACTCCCAAAATCCCAAATGCTCTCCCACCTCCGTGCTCTTGAAATGTATAAAAGGCTCACCAGATTCCCATAACTCCTTATAAATAAGTGAGTTATGAAATACTCTTTACAAATAAGTATGATAGGCAGGACATCCAGGCTTCTCCCCTCTACAACAGGACTTTCCACATGCAATTTAAACAGGAACATGCGCCCCTTATGCTCCTATAGCTCATTAGCTCAGGATCAACATTAACACCACCATAGTGTATCATGTTTAAAATTAAAAGTGCTTTATTAATATAACTTTGTACATAAAATCAGAAAACAACAGTTCCTTAAAGAATTTGAATCCTGTTATTAACAAAGCACTTTTGACTTTACAAATTACACATGCTACGTTATGGAGGTGTTGGTAGTCATGCCATGCTGTAACCTCCTTATCTATCATCACATTTTTTTGCATTTTTACGATTTTTGGCCAAGTGCACCAGTGCCACTATTAGACTATCATTTATGTTTCAGTGTGACATGCTATACGCACATTGATTCACACCCACTATTGACAGTTGTGCACTGCTATAAGGTGAGCCCTTGTCTCAGTCTAAACCTACCTATAAGTAACCTCAGTCTTTACCACTAAATATATGCCAAGTAGATTGGATACCACAATGAAAGACAGATGCTCAATACACTGACCAAAATTGAAGACTCACAAGCTTTCCTTTTCAAATGAAACATTACTCTACAGAGTAAAGACGAAAAAATGTTCAATCTATGAATGAAAAACATTTATGTTTAAGATGATTGCTGGTGATCATTCTATTGTATTCTGTATACAAAATTGTTTCAATTCACATATGTGTTTGAAATATATTTGATTGCATGACCTACTTCAGATCATTCCGGTTTATTTTAATAATATTGGAGTCAAGGCTATGATTTGGACATTAAATTATGGAACATTTTCTCACAAGGTTAACTATTATAAAAGAAAAATTTGTTTTATTGTTTTTTGGATAAACACACACAGTATAGACTCTATTTGCCAGTCAGAAACATTCAGGTTCATTTATTTTATTTTTGGAATATGATGTTCAGTGTTCAATCATTAGTACCTAGGGTACAAACTGACAGCCAACTATGCATGATTCTGCTAAATATTTCCCTTTGACTTAGACCTTTGCTGCCTATCTCTGACCTTCAGTCAATAACAGAACCTACCTAGCTTATGCTGCTTTTCTGTATGTAT
>JAQSEC010002675.1:0-5000 GCA_028564925.1 Lithobates sylvaticus
CACTTTTCTGCAGCAGAGAATGACATTTTCCAAACCGAATCTGGGGCCACTTGGTGCAAGGAACCCCAAATTTGGTGTGCAAACCCAGTGGAACCATCACTACAACATATCCAAGATGGCGTTTCTAGCATGAAGTGGCCCCGACATACGGGGCCCCAAAGTCGGTTCGGAAAATGTCATTCTCTGCTGCAGAAAAGTTCTTGACATTTTCCGAAACAACTATGCTAGGAGCCCAATCTTTGGATATGTTGTAATGCTCGTTCCACTGGGTTTGCACACCAAATTTGTGGTTCCTAGCACTAAGTGGCCCCAAATTCGGTCAACTGTGTCCATCTGCAGCAATGTCATTTTGGGACCCTTTGGGTTCAGAGACCCCAAATTTTGGCTGCAGCTAGGGGGCATCTAGGAACCCCTAACTACTGAGTTTGAAGTTTGGGGACCTATGGCTGCAAATAGGCACAGCGAGCCATGCAAATGGGAATTGTTGACCCTCTTTTACACTTACAGTAGCTGCGCATTTCTCACCCTAGGCTTATACGCGAGTCAATGAGTCTTCCCAGTTTTTTGTGGTAAAATTAGGTGCCTCGGCTTATACTCGAGTATATACGGTATATTATATACTTGAATAATTACCCTCCTGTGGACTACAGTGCTCTTTGGGGGCACATCCAGTACATCAAAGCACAAAACTCTTTTCATACCTACCACAATAACCCTCGGACCTTTCATTTAACTAGGTTTGATGGACATACCCATGTGATATCCGTCTATACAGACTTCATCTCTGGGGAATATCAAGCACATTTTTGACTAAATTATAGGATCACCGGATTTAGCATCTTATGTACCCTTTATTCATTATATAGTTCACGTTTAATACATTGTCATGTGGACATACCGTATATACTTGAGTATAAGCCGACCAGAATATAAGCAGAGGCACCCAATTTTACCACAAAAAACTGGGGAAACTTATTGACTCGAGTATAAGCCTAGGGTGAGAAATGCGCAGCTACTGTAAGTGGAAAAGAGGGTCAACAATGCCCATTTGCAGCCTCACTGTGCCCATTAGCAGCCATACGTCCCCCAAACTTGGTAGTTAAGGGTTCCTAAATGCCCCCTAGCTGCAGCCAACATGTGGGGTCTCTGGACCCAAAGGGTCCCGAAATGACATTCCTGCAGATTGACACAGTAGGCTGACTTTGGGGCCCTGTATCTCAGGGTCACTTGGTGCTAGGAACCCCATCTTTGGATATGTTGATATGTGGGGCTCCTAGCACCAAGTGGCCCCAAGATACGGGGACCCAAAGTCGGGTCGGAAAATGTCAAGTACTTTTCTGCAGCAGAGAATGGCATTTTCCGACCCGACTTTGGGTCCCCATATCTCAGGGACACTTGGTGCTAGGAACCCCATATTTGGATATGTTGTAGAGCTAGTTCCACTGGGTTTGCATACCAAATGGGGTTCTTAGCACCAAGTGGCCCCGAGATAGGGGCCCCAAAGTCAGGTCGGAAAATGTCATTCTCTGCTGCAGAAACGTGCTTGACGCGAGTATAAGCCGAGGGGGGCATTTTCAGCACAAAAAAAAAAAAGAAGAAGAAGAGCTGAAAAACTCGGCTTATACGGTACATGTTCAGTGTGGGTATAATTCATAGTTGGTTCGATTTATGCGCGTGAGGTGGATGTATGTGTTATGGTGCCATTTTAAAGTTTATATTTGACATATGCAATAAAATGTTTATTCTACTTAGCCCAGCAAGTTGATTATTTTTCCATATAACACACCAATTTCTTTTTTTTTTTTATTAAAGGGAGGTGGTTGAGCCAAATCGTTTAGGCCCCTTTCACACTGGGGCGGGAGCCGCGGCGATGGTAAAGCAGCGCTATATTTAGCGCTGCTTTACCGTCGTTTTAGCCGCGGTATTCGGCCATTTGCGGGGGGGGGGGCGGTTTTACACCCCGCGAGCGGCCGAAAAAGGGTTAAAGTCCCCCCGCAAAGCGGCTTTGCGGCGGTATCCCATTGAAATCAATGGGTAGGAGCGGTATAGGAGCGGTGAATACACTGCTCCTATACCGCTCCAAAGATGCTGCTAGCAGGACTTTTTTTACCGTCCTGCTAGCGCACCGCTCCAGTGTGAAAGCCTGCTGGCTTTCACACTGGAGTGAATGGGGGCGTTTTTTTCAGGCGGTGTACAGGCGCTATTTTTAGCGCTGTACCGCCTGAAAAACGCCCCAGTGTGAAAGGGGCCTTAATGAATACAGGTTTTTCAATATTGCTCTCACTAGTGACCCCCACCTCTTGATATTATTCATTTTTAGACATTGGCTCTTGTTGTGTACATACATGATGTTGCGAATTAGGATGACGTTGAGGGCCAAAAATTGTGTTTAGGTATCTAGTGGTGCCTATAAATTATAAAGCTCAACACTTCCAATCAAGTGATGGTCTACTCACCATCAGTCTGCAGACCCTTCTATTGGGCAGAAAAGCCACCCCAAAATAGAAAGATACTCATTGCAAAAAGAGCTAGCAAGGTGGGCAATTGTTAATGCCAAAAGGTGAGTGGGTCTCATGTCCAAAGTGAAGGCCTCTCAAGAGGAGAAAAAAATAAACGCGTGCATTTTTTTTTGTTTTTTACTTGCAGTCTGAAAAGCATTGCACCTGCAATTATCAGACCGCAGATGCCATGCAGGACTCCTGCAGAATTCTCAGTGCATCCGTCTGCGCCTACCTTGTACAGACAGGCAGATACACCGACAGGAAGAGAGAATGAACTACCAGAGCGCTAAATAGGTGCCATGATAGTTCATTGAAACTACAAGAAGATAGATGCAAAGGCTGCTGTTACTTGTAGTTTTGCCATTTCACAGAACTCTAAATTAAAGCGGTTCTGCACTCTTTTTTTTTTTTTTTGGGCTATATGCCAAGGGCATATAGCTCAATTGGGGGACTTAGCTGTTCCATGTTCCATCTCGATCGCCGCCGGTTTTCATCTTCATCTTCTTGTCTGCTGGGGTCCATCTTGCCTGTGGGCATGTGAAACCCCACAGGCACTGTTGATGGCCCAGCATGCACCGCCGTTACTCGCGCGTGCGCAGTAACGGCACATCTGCCGACATCTCACGAGATTTCGGCAGATGTGGCCGAAATCTCGGGAGATTTCGGAAGATGTGTCCGAAATCTCGCGAGATTTCGGAAGATGCCCGCACTGACTCCTGGGATCAATGACACCAGATCCCAGGAGACAGTGCGGCGTGACGACGATCGACGCAGAGACCCCGCCCGCCGCCGCAGAGAGAGAAGACCGATGCAGTGCCATAGAATGAGATTTGCCATAGAATGAGATGCTCCGCCTCCATCACATCCTATTGGCTCACAATCAGTCTCACTTTGGCTATCATAGGGAGAGGATCTCCTCCCTGTGATAGCTGGACCTGCACGGAGCTCTCCGTGTCCCGGTCCAGCCCGGTGGATGGCTCATCTCTGTCACTGGAGGTAGAAGTTCAGTGCAGGGCACATAGGAAGGAGGAGGAGGGGGGGGGGGGGGTGAGGGGCACACACCAATCATATCTGCAGAACTGGGCAAGCAGTCCCATGTGAAAGGACCTGCGGACGACGGGCACGTTACAGCCCCAGGTGCCAGGGTGTCCAGTGATAACAATCACCAGACAGAGAGAGAGGAAGGTACAAAGTCATCTGCAAAGCCTGCTTTCTGCTTAAACGCTTCACATCCCATTATATATTCACTGCTAAATAAGACTGTTCACAGGAAAAACCACCCCCCCCCCCCCCCCCCCCCCCCCCCCCCCCCCCCCCCACCCGTCCACCATTCATTCTGCACGGGGGTTTGTAAGTAGAGTAGAAGTCAGAGCATTGCGGTGCCCATCCAGGGGAAGTCTCCTAGCTGGACGCTCCAGCATTTACAGGTTCAAGAATTAAAAAGCCGCTCTCTCGCTAGCAGTGTGCAGGAGTTAATGGCTCGGCCAGCTGCTCAGAATCTCCCCCCGTCTAGGACAATGAGAGCCAATGGCAGCGGCGGAATGTAGTAAAGATCTTCTGCCTTTTCAATAGACTGAATGCAGAGAAGCTCCAGCTTGGAATCCTCCTGCGGATTCCTCAGCTGCTGCTGCTGCATGGGGGTGACGGTGATAAAGATACAAGCGGCACAAAACATTTTCCGTGCTTTGCAAAAGTGTCACTCAGCACTTTGAGCCATCCCTTAAAACCACAACTCAAATCGCCTATTTAGCTCCTATAGAGCTCCGTGCAGGTCCAGCTATCACAGGGAGGAGATCCTCTCCCTATGATAGCCAAAGTGAGACTGATTGAGAGCCAATAGGATGTGACGGAGGCAGAGCATCTCATTCTATGGCAAATCTCATTCTATGGCACTGCACCAGCTGCAAGCTCACATGGCTTTCTGCCTTCTACTACGGTAGCCCGGCTAGATAAAACAGTTCAGCTGATAGCGCCCCGCCTACCGATCTCTTTCCGCGTTACTTATTGGAAAAGCCGCCTAGCTACGCCAGTCCGGATAGCGTAAATGCCACGCCCCTCCACACGCCGCCTCTTGAAGCGATGTGTCTGTAGGCGCACTCCCGTGTCTATTCACAACCCCAGTGCGCCTGCTGAGGAGACATGCGCGCTCCCGACGCACAGTCTTTTTATTGTTAGCCTCACTAGTATTGTATTCCCTCTTGTAGATGAAAAGAGCCATTAAAACAGAAAGAAATCACATCTATTTAGGACAAGTTTACATTGGCGCCAAAAGCAGACGTTTATACGGGTATTCCGAGCAACCTATCACAATGGTGTGCGTAGCAGCGAGCGATGACATCACATCGCACCACAAATCATCCGTCATCTGTTGTTTGGCTACCGTTACCGCTTCCCAAACGCCTCTATGTAAACGCACTGCAAACACGCCACAAATGCCTCACAAATGACTGTGGTGTTTTCTAACGCGTTTGTGATGCGTCCAGAAAGCGTTCATAGCTG
>JAQSEC010002675.1:7500-10893 GCA_028564925.1 Lithobates sylvaticus
TCACACCATCTGTTCGTGTATTGAGCGGTGATAATCTATCACTGCTTAATAAACTGACATCTCTGTGTTTCTGTGAATTTCTGGTGCTGTAATCTCGTAAAGTCTCACGAGATTCCAGTATCAGGGGCCGTTCTCCAGTGTTAGAAGCGTTTGTAGATCTCTTCACTCCTCCAAGATCTACTCCGCTTCATAAACTGGCACACAGAAGAGAAAAATCTCCTCTGTGAATGCCGGAGAATGAAGCAGTGAATAGATTTCACTGCTTCATAAATGGACACCTAAATGTCTTTTTTTATTTTGGTTAGGAAATAGAGGTGAGCAGCGATCACAGTCCTGATGACCGGCAGAAGACGGCAGAAGACGACAGAAGACGACAGAAGACAGAAGAGGACAGAAGAGGACAGAAGAGGACAGAAGAGGACAGAAGAGGACAGAAGAGGACAGAAGAGGACAGAAGACAAAAGCCAAATAGAAAAACATAAAAATGTAAATACCCCTATGACAATAAATTATTAAAATGATTTAGCAATATACAACATGTCTTTAAAAATATACCTATTTCCTGTAGCCGATGATCAGCCAAAACATTATGACCACCTCATGAAAAAAAAAAATAAATAATAATACAAACAATTTTGAAAAAGAAAAATCAGCCAAAATATTATGACCACCCCATGAAAAAAAATAAATAAAAAAATTATTTTTGAAAAAAAATGTTCAGCCAAAACATTACCACCACCCCATGAAAAAAAAAAATACTAAAAAATAAATATTTTGAAAAAGAAAAATCATGATCAGCCAAAACATTATCACCATCTGATGATCAGACAAAATATTATGACCACCCCCATTAAAAAAAAATAATAATTTTTGAAAAAAATGTTCAGCCAAAACATTTTGACCACCCCACGATCAGCCAAAACATTATGACCACCCCATGAAAATAAAATAATAAAAAAATAAATATTTTGAAAAAGAAAAATCAGCCAAAACATTATTACCAGCCCATGATCAGCCAAAACATTATGACCACCACATGAAAAAAAAAATTATGATAAAAATAATTTTTGAAAAAAAATACTTGAAGTAATTGTAGCCATATTAGTGCAATTGTGACAGAGAAAATGGGATTTTTGAAAAAAATGTTCAGCCAAAACATTTTGACCACCCCACGATCAGCCAAAACATTATGACTACCTCATGAAAAAAAAAAATAATAATAATAAAAAAAAAATTAGAATAAGAAAAATCAGCCAAAACATTATGACCACCCCATGAAAAAAAAATTAAAAAAAAAAATATTTTTGAAAAGAAATGTTCAGCCAAAACATTATCACCCCCCATGATCAGCCAAAACATTATCACCACCCCATGAAAAAAAAAATAATAAAAATAATAAATATTTTGAAAAAGAAAAATCATGTTCAGCCAAAACATTATGACCAGCCCATGATCAGCCAAAACATTATGACCACCACATGAAAAAAAAAAAATAATAAAAATAATTTTTGAAAAAAAATACTTGAAGTAATTGTAGCTGTATTAGTGCAATTGTGACAGAGAAAATTGAGTACTATCTGTGACACTTTTTTTTATTTGCACTAACATATCATTTTTCATAGACCTAAGACCTTGAAGAAGGGGGACACACCCCAAAAAATCGTCCATGAAAAATGATGTTAGTGCAAATAAAAAAGTATCACGGACAGTACTCAATTTTCTCTGAAAAAAAAAAAAAAAAAAAAAAATTATATAAAAAAAAATTATTTTTGAAAAAAAATAAATTTTTGTTTGAAAAAAAAAATTTGAAAAAAAAAAAACGTTTGTTTGAAAAAAAAAAAAATTTGGGGAAAAATATGTTCAGCTCTTTCAGCTAATGATGGAACTTCAACTTTTTACTACTATTTATACTTTTTAAAATATGCTTTTTAACACTTTTCACAGTTACTCCAGCCACTCCAGTAGGTGGAGGCAAGAACACTTCACACAATTTCAACAGAAATTGTAGCTTTCCTAGTTAATCTATCTATCTTATTTTTGTCAATTTAAATAATAATTATTTTGCTGACAATATCACCGCAAGAAGCTGTTACTTACCTAGAAAAGAATGATATCTGTATTCGATTGTTTATGTAAAAGCAGCAGGCTGGTAGCAGAAATGGAAACATTTTATCTCTGATCTGTTAGGAATTGTATGCATTGTATAGATTTGGCAGAGCCGAGCGCTGGAGCCATAGCAACCGATCAACCAATCACAGATCTTCCTAGAAATTTCAAACTGATGCAGGAGAAATGTTGTGGCAGTTGCAGTTGCCTAGCAACATAACTGATGACCTCACAGTGCAGGTCACATGGCCAATGACACTACAGTTCAGCTGCACCTGAGTTAGCCAGTCAGTCTACGGATTGAAGGCAAGCCTGAAGGTTGGTTTCTATTGAGCTCCAGGAGAAATTAGATTTTTTTGGAGAATGAACCGTATCATTAAAAAAATGTAATCTGTTCCTCAATTAATCATCAAAAGGTACATTTATGATCCATTATATTTAGAAGAATTGCATTGTATCTTCTTATTGGTAAACAATAGATTATATATCCCCCCTATTGGTGACCAGTGGCTTATATTCCACACCATCACTGTGTATCCAAAAAGGATATAAAATGTATTTGTGTGTAGTGCTGTATGATGGAGTAGTTATCAGACTATCACAGCACTGACACATAGGAATGAATAGGGATTACGTCTCATAGTCAACTGGTTAAAGTTTATCTATAGACACAGGTGCACTGTGACGACCAGTTTATGAAGCTGCGATCTGAGTGCTTCACTGGCGATCTGTGTCAGAATTCACAGTCCCTGATTCACCAGCTCAGAGGTGGAGAATCGGGGAGTGAAGAGGGAATGTGGGGGGATCTGAGGAGGAAAGAGGAAGATAATTAACTTCCTTGTGCCTCGTTCAGACCCCCCCAACACTGTAACCATGTCCCCCTATTTATATATATATATATATATATATATATATATATATATATATATATATTATATAAGTATATGTATGTATATATATATATATATATATATATATATATATATATATATATATAATATGTGTGTGTATATATATATATATACACACACACATGTATATATAATGTGTGTGTGTGTGTATACATGTATATATTATGTAGGGGGACTCTTTATTTTATTAACATTAAATCACACCGTCTGTTCGTGTATTGAGCGGTGATAATCTATCACTGCTTAATAAACTGACATCTGTGTTTCTGTGAATTTCTGGTGCTGTAATCTCGTAAAGTCTCACGAGATTCCAGTATCAGGGGCCGTTCTCCAGTGTTAGAAGCATTTGTAGATCTCTTCACTCCTCCAAGATCTA
>JAQSEC010001170.1:0-11058 GCA_028564925.1 Lithobates sylvaticus
ATTTTATAAAATTAGGAAGCATAGCACTTCGTATTTCGGATCCTCCAGAATTTACGAATCTACGGAATTTTCGATTCGTACAAAACTAATCGCACATGTCTATTGAATGATGGGTTGAAAAACATCCAGTGTCATTCAACCCACTTCCTGTAAGCCCAGGGCATTAAAGAACTGCCCCCAGAGCCAAGTCCTTATTTTTCCCTGGGCATACAGGAGAATGAAGCAGGTAACAATACCCGTGCTATTACATTGTACTGGTCTCTGCATCTGAAGACTCACCCACTGCCAGTGCAGAAAGAAAAGAATGAGGATCACCGGATGTCACATGACCAAAATAAATCAGCTTCAAAAATGGTATATAAACCAGTAAAAAAAGAAAAAAGGCATGGGATGTGCTCCAGGAGATGGAAGTGGCAGAGGTGGGCAAATATACTGTATAACATGTTTTTACAATTGCTTAATTTACAAACATTTTAATGTTTGATAGTGAATATCAAGCTAGATGAATAACTGTGCATCTAACAATGATAGAAAATTGGTACTGTGCCAATAAGTTTGCTAGAACCAGGTCCATATATATTTGGACACAGGCACAATTTTCATACTTTTGGCTATGTATGCCACCAGAATAAATTTAAAACAAAACAATCCAAATACATTTTAAGTGCAGACTTTAATGCCCTGTACACACAAGCGGAATTCCGCTCAAGCTTGGTTTGCATACAAACGGTCACACAAAAGTTCTCGGAACTTTCGACCGTCAAGAACATGGTGACGTACAACACTACGACGAGCCGAGAAAATTAGGTTCAATGCTTCCGAGTATGCGTAGGAATTTTGCGCGTTGGAATTGGTACAGACGATCGTAATTTCCGATCAGAACTTTTTCCGACCGAAAAATAGAGAACATGCTCTCAATCTTTTGCTGGTGGGAATTCCGCCAGCAAAAGTCCGATGGAGCGTACACACGGTCGGAGTTTCTGACCAAAAGCTCACATCAGACTTAATAAGCTTTATTTCAAGGGGTTGAACATAAATATCAAGTACAAATTTTAGAAACTGCAACCAATTTTATACACAGTCCCTCCATTTTCAGGGGCTCAAATGTAATTGGACACATTAATATAATCATAAATAAAATGTTAATTTTTAATATTTTGTTGAGAATCCTTTACGGGCAATGACTGCCCAAAGTGTGGAACCCATGGACACACAGACTGGGTTTCCAGCTTCCGATCGGCTCTCCTCTACTCGCTTCTGTCAGACGCGAGTGAGGAAAAACTGATCAACAGCTCTTCTTGTTTACATCGTGATCAGCCGTGATTGGACACGGCTGATCACGTGGTAAAGAGCCTCTGTCAGAGACTCTTTACTGAGATCGGTGTAGTGGTGTGTCAGACTGACAGGCTGCAACAACAATTGCCGACAGTTATCCTACTGGACATCATATGACGCCCAGTCAGGATAACAGAACCACCGCCCGGCTGTCATTCTGCTATAGGCCGGGCAGGAAGTGGTTAAAGTGGAAGTTCCACTTTTGGGTGAAACTCCGCTTTAAAGTGATACTAAACCCACAAAACTAAAATCAGTTTGTATATGCAGTAAAGCATGCTTGTTATACTCACTGTGTAACCTAAGGGGTTAATTCTCTACATTGTGTAAAAAGGTTGTTTGATCCTGTCTTCTCTGATCCTCCCCTTCTTCCACAATCCCCAAACCATCTCCTGATAGCACAGAGCCTTGGGGGCTGAACATGCTCAGTTTGGCGTGTATTGTTAGACAGTTTTTTTTTTTCTTTGAAGAGTGCATGTGATCAGCACAGGGCCAATCAGCACTATCTATATAGAGGGTCAGGGGTCCTGCAACCTCAAAAGACAATCAGGGGAGAATGAAAACTCCTCCTGCAAGCTCTAACCAGTGCTCTGCTGGAAACTGACAGAATTCACAAGACTGATCTAACTGATGATGAGAAAAGGTATTTAGCAGTTTATATTTACTAAAATTTTTGCATGTCCATGTTCTGTGTACTGTGGGAGACCAGACACAGTGAATGCAGGTTCCTGGGTTTAGTAACACTTTAACTTTAGTAATGGATGGCAGTGGTGATTTTTTTCTTCTAGCTAAAGTAACAGCACAGGTTGGTCAAAACACATCCCTTCCTACTTGTTGGATAAAACGAGCAACAGCATTATGGCCTCTGCTCCAATCTGACCACTGCTGATTAGCACAGGTGGACTGCAGCAAAGTCTGAATGGCTTCTAGTGCTTGCTTTATCCCTCCAAATCTGCAAGTTACTGCATATGGTACTACAGGATACTGACAAATGGGTGTACTCACAACCATTGTGTATAAAAATGCATGCAATCACTTGTAATGCCTTTTGCATGGAGCAGTGCTGGCTAAGGCCGTCACATTATTATTACAATTTTTATTATACAGGATTTATATAGCACCAAGAGTTTGTGCAGAGCTTTACAATGTAGAGGGGGGGCAGTACAATTACAATACAGTTCAATATAGAAGGGACAAGAGGGCCCTGCTCATTGAGCTTACAATCTAAAGGGAAAGATAGGTGGTACAAAAGGAAATAGCTTTGGGGGATGATCTGATGGAGGTGGCCCGGGTGCAGTTCTTAGGTGGAAGTGGGGTAGGCATCTCTGAATAAGTGAGTTTTCAGAGATTGACTAAAGGCGGACAGGGTAGGGGCTGACTGGACATACTGGGGCAGAGAGTTCCAAAGGATGGGAGAGGCTCTGGAGAAGTCCTAGAGGCGAGCATGGGAGGAGGTAACAAGGGAACTAGAGAGCAGGAGGTCTTGGGAGGAGCGGAGAGGACAATTTGGGCGATATCTGCAGATGAGATGATGTTGCTGGGGATGATGTTGTGAAGTTAGTATTTTGAATTTTATACGGTGGGGAAGTAGAAGCCAGTGAAGGGATTGACAGAGAGGATCTATAAGGATCGGGTTGGGTGAGCGGTCTTTTCTATGTTTCCTAATGAGATTCATTTGTTTATCATTTATTTTATTGTTTTTTTATCTACCTTGAGTTCAGTTTTCAGCTCACCTATAATAAAATATACGTAAAATACTTAATCAATGTGTTTTTATTTTAAAGAAATTACTAATCATTGCATGCATTTTTATACACAATGGTTGTAAGTACACTCATTTCTCAGTCTCCTGTAGTACCATATGTTGCAGAGATTATTCATGTTAAAGAGTATTAAAACCCAAGAACAAAAATGTAATACAAAAGTATTTGCCCCTTCCTGATTTTTTTTTCCATTCTTATTTCTCACACTTAAATGATTCAGAATATCAAACAAATTTTAATATTACATAAAGATAACCCGAGTAAATCCAAGATGCAGTTTTTTAAATAATTATTTAATTTATTAAAGTGGTGTTTCCACCAAAATAACAACATTATGTGAATTTGCATTAAATCTGACAAAAGATAAAAATCGGATAAAAAAAAATAAATTCACTTACCTATTTCTTTTTTTTTTTTTTTAAATTGTATTTTTTATTTAGGGTAAAGATCAAAAAAATACATGTATAACAGTGAGAACAGAGGGGTAATAACAACATGGATGCGAGTAGAAGTGGTTGTAAAATAACGTACATTACATTAAATCTTGCATGTTACAAACTTCGAAGCAATCTAGGTATGCTTGCAGTGTTACCAGTAGACTTCTTCAAATTTTAAAGTGCAAAAGAGTTGGGTCGAATAATAAGAAGGGGGTTAGGAAAGAGGAAGGGGAAGTAAGGGGAGAAAAAAAAATAATAATTCACTGGGTGTAGTAGAGGCAAATTTTACAGGGTGCCCATAACTGAGGGAGGGGGCACTCTGTCGTATTATCATTAAAGTGCATGGACAAGGGGAGAGGGGTTTTGGGGGATACCATGAAGACCTTGGGTAGGTTGGTCAAAGATTCCAAGCTAGCAGCTTAAAAGGCGTATATAAGGTAGGGAAAGATTGCATGTTTAGGGGATTAAGGGGATGGCATTTGGATTGCAGTCTGAGTGGTCCCATAAGTCCCAGATTTTTGAGAATTGAGGGAGCATGTCATTAACTACTGCGGTGAGGCGTTCCATTCTATGGATTTGTTCCAGTATTTTCAGGGTCTGCGGGAGATCTGGTGGCGTGGTGGATAACCATTTGGAGGGTATAGCCCTTTTTGCTGCAAGGAGTATGAAGGAGGCTAGTTTCTGGGAATGTTTGGAGATGCCGGGAAATGGCAGGCCTAGAAGAAAATGTACTGGGTCTAGGGGGAGGGCCACTCCGAACAAGTCTTGCAATAGAGTCTGGATAGAAAACCAATATGGTTGAATCAGGGAGCAATCCCAGAAGATGTGGTATTGGGAACCAATGTCTCCCCGACACCTCCAGCATATCCGAGGGAACTTAGGGTCATATCTGTGGATGAGTTCCGGGGTTCTGTACCAAAAGAGCATTATTTTATAGGCTGTTTCTCTGTGTTCCACACATCTGGATGATTTGGAGACAGCTTCCCAGATCCTCTGCCACTGATGTGTAGAGATGGGCCGGTCACAGATCTGAGACCATTTCAGCATGTAGGAGTGGGATGTGTCCGTGAGTGGGGTGGCGCTGTGTAGTAATTTATAAATATCCGAAATTAAGTGAGTCTGATATGGACCCTGTGCACAAAGAAGTTCAAATGGGTTAGGCTTGTCTAGAGTCAGTGTCGGGGATTTAGAAGCAAAGTAATGTTGAAATTGGAGATAAGAGTAGTATGATTGTTTTGGGATCTGGGATCTGGTGTTTCTCTTGAAGTTCGACAAAGGGCAAAAGAGTATGAGTGCGTGAGTGTACCAAGTTTCGGAGTTGAAAAATTCCGGCTTGGGACCAAGGAAACATTCGGACCTGGGATAGGCTGTCTGGGATGTCTGGGTTGAACAGCACATTTAATAAAGGTGGGCAAGGGGAAATTAATGAGTATCGGCTGGAGCACTGCCTCCAGATTGAAAGGGTGAAAAGCATCGGGTGTAAGCATAGACTTCTTAATTGGCTTAAAGAGGATTGTAGTTTTGCCCAGATCATGGAGCTGGGATGTACCGGACTAGTGATGTTCATCTCAATTTCAGACCAGATACTAGAGGATTGTTTAGAGGACCAAGCAATGACCGATTTGAGATGAGTGGCAAGATAATATTTGATGAGGTCAGGTGCTCCCAAACCTCCCCTATCGCTAGGGGATAACATTACTGCGTTAGCTATCCGATGTGCTTTGTTATGCCAGATAAAATTAAGGAATGCTCTTTGGGTGGCTTTAAGTTGGGACATAGGGATGGGAATCGGTAGGGTTTCAAATAAGTATAAAAGTCTTGGGAGGATAGACATCTTCAGGACATTGATACGACCCAGGAGAGAGATGGGATAGGCGTCCCATTGTCTCAAGAGTCGGTCAATGTCACGGAAGAGTGGGGGGTAGTTAGCTTTGTAGAGTGTAGAGTAAGTGGAGGTTAGGTTTATCCCTAAGTATTTGAGAGCGTCTGGACACCAATGATAAGGATAATTTTGTTTAAGGGCGGCGAGTTCTGATGGTGGGATTAATATTGGGAGGGCTTCTGTCTTACTAGTATTAATTTTATAACCTGAGATAAAACTAAATTCTTTCAATAATACTAAATACTATAAGGTTCGGGAGTGATATGTGGGGTCTAGTTAGAGTTAACAAAACATCATCTGCGAAAAGAGATAATTTGTATTCTCTCTGGCGTAGGGAAACCCCACGTATGTCAGGGTGGTTACGTATGGCTGTGGCTAGAGGTTCTAAGCAAAGGATGAATAAGAGGGGGGATAACGGACATCCCTGTCTAGTGCCGTTACTTAAAGAGAAGGAGGGAGATAAATAAGAGGACAATTGAACTTGAGAGGATGGGCGGGAATACAAGGCCTGTAATGCTGATATGAAGGGGCCTTTAAATCCGAATTTGGAGAGCGTGGCAAACATAAAGGGCCAGCTGAGTCGGTCGAAGGCCTTCTGTGCGTCGAGACTCAATAAGAGGGCTGGACGAGAAGTCCTGTTTAGTAAGTCTATGAGGTCAATGGTACGCCTCGTGTTATCGCCGGCGTGTCTAGCGATCACAAATCCGACTTGGTCCTTATGTATGAGTTTGGGAATTAAGAGGGATAGTCGGTTAGCTAAAATTTTGGTGAATATTTTGTAGTCCGAATTAAGCAAGGCTATTGGTCTGTAATTGTCGGGGATGGAGGGGTCTTTGCCAGGTTTAGGAATGACAGAGATGTGTGCGTGGAGGAATTGGGGATGTGGAATGGTCCCTTTAAATAAAGAGGCATATAGTGATATTAAGTGTGGGCTTAAAATTGGTAAGAAGGCTTTGTAGTAGGAGTATGGCAGGCCATCAGGACCAGGAGATTTTTGGGTGGGGAGGTGTTTCACTACGTCGGCTAGTTCTTCAGGGGTGACAGCTGAATTAAGGGATATAAGGTGTTCGGGGGAGAGTTTAGGTATATGTAGAGATTCGAAGAAGGAATTAAATCTCTCTTGTGTAAAGTTGTAATTGGGGTCAGTTTGCAGACAGTTGTACAGTTGGTGATAAAAATCTCCAAAGACTTTGGACATGGTGAGGGGGCAGTAAGTGGGGGACCCATCTGATTGTCTAAGGAAGTCTGGGGCAGAGTGGAAGGGACGAGGTTTTAACCTGTTCACTAGCATTCTGTGGGGTTTGTTTGAGTATTCGTAGAATTTTTGTTTGGACCATAAAAGAGCTTTATCAATCTTGTTCATTTTTATTGATTTAAGTTGGCTGCGTAACAAGACTACCTCTCGGAGCCTGGCCACCGTGGGGGAGGACAACAAGGTTTCCTCTGCCCTGCGGAGTTTAGATAAAGTAGAAGTATGCTGATATGCTGCATCTTTTTTTTGGCGTGAGCTTATAGAGATGCATTGTCCCCGCAGAACTGCCTTGTGTGCCTCCCACAGGGTGGAGGGCCCCGAGACCGTTCCTACATTGAGTTGGAAATATTCTGTTAAAGTGTTAGAGAGATGGGTGTTTGTTTCTGGGTTACGAAGTAAAGTCTCATTTAGTCGCCAGTGACAGGTTTTAGGGAATGCTGAGGCAAGGGCAATGTCAAGGGAGACGAAGGAATGGTCTGACCAGGTTATGGGGCTAATTTCAGAGGCGACCGTAGAGGTCAGAAGGGGTGAAGAGACAAAGAAGTGGTCTAATCTAGAGTATAGCTTATGAGGATGTGAGTAAAATGTGTACTGCTTGTCCGTGGGGTGTTTAATCCTCCAAACATCTAACAGATTTCTAGCTCTGATTAGCTTTCGAAAGGCTTTGGAGAGGTTGTCAGGTTTCGTTGTGGTCGCGGAAGGGAATAGCACATGTCGATCTTTACCGGGAGACATGGTCATATTGAAATCTCCCCCAATGACCATGAAGGGTTGAGCAAATTTATCTAACGAGTCAAACATGGTAGAGAGAAACCGGATCTGGCCGGAATTTGGGGCATACACATTTACGATAGTAAGGGATTGTGTAAGGAATGAGCAATCCAAGACAATAAATCTGCCCTGGGGGTCCAGGTGTGAAGCTTTAACACGTAAAGGGCAGGATCGATTAATTAGGATGGCCACTCCAGCCTTCCCAGAAGGATCTGAAGCTAAGTAGGATGTTGGGAAAATTTTACTGGCAAATTTAAAGGAACCCCCAGAACGGAAATGAGTCTCTTGAACCAGAATCACGTCTGCTCCAGAGGCTTTGAACTCCTTCAAAGCCAACCATCTTTTTTGAATAGAGTTTAAACCCTTGACGTTACATGTGTAAAATTTTAGTGCCATGACATGTTAATACATTGAAAAAGCATTTTATACAGTGCATTGAAAGCATTTGGTGGAAGGTTCCATGGTATCTGAGGAAAATATTGGTTATAAGGTAACATTGCAATATGTGAAGATAGTACAGCTTTAAAGTACAGAAATTTTAAGTCTGTAGGAAGTCTTAACTGCAGGTCAAAAAAAAGGACCTGATAATAATAAAAATAAAATAAAAAAAACAGCATCAGATGGGAGTTGTAGGAAAGGGAACGGGGGAAGTAATAGAAAAAACTGGACCTCGTCCAGAACAAACCTGAGGGCACAACGGCCCCCAGGAAACCTAGGTCAAAGCCTAGGACTGAAAAGGGGAGCATGGAGATCTCCAAAGGATGGGGACGGGCCGTCCCCCACCGCTCTCCGATGGATGAGAGTTTCCGGTTTCATCTCGTGAAAAAGTTAGGTCTCAAACTGCACACAACAGTAAAAAAAAAAAAAAAAAAAAAAAAAAAAAAAAAAAAAAAAAAAAAAAAAGGAAACCAGGAAAAGGAAACAAAAATGAAAAAAGAAAACCTTGTGTAAACCTTCCGGCGGCGCACCCCATGGGCATCTCGGGGTGTGTGTTTTTCCACGAAAGAAGACAAGTAGAAGTGAAACTTCGATCAGAAAAAGCCCATTCAAGATAATACTCAGGGTTGTGGTGGGTTGAAAGTTGATCAGGTCGGGAATTTGGAAGGATGTCGTCTCTGGGGTGTAGAATTGGGCTTGGACGGCTTGTGTCTTGCTGGGGTCCAGATACGACTCGGTATATGAGATGGTTTTGGAGTAGCCGGGAGTGGAACAGGATCTTCATCTGGCAGGGGTGGTAGGCCTAAGTTTCGAAGGAAGGCGTCACTTTCCTGTAGATCTCGGAGGGAGTATTGTGTACCCTCTCGGGACACCGAGAGACGGAAGGGGAATCCCCATCGGTATAGAATTTTATGAGCTTGAAGGTGAAGCGTTAGTGGCCGTAGGTTCCTCCTCCTTGCCAGGGTAATCGGTGAAAGGTCACTAAAAATCTGGATTTTGGATCCTTTAAAGTCTACCCTGGTTTGGTTGCGGGTTGCAATGGTAAGTGCCTCCTTGCTGTCATAGTAATGAAATCTTACGATCACGTCCCTGGGGTTGGCCCCTCCTGGTGGCTTGGGAGCGAGCGATCTGTGGGCTCTGTCTAACCGCCAATCTATGTCAGGGATATTAGGGGCTAGAGCATTAAACAGGCTTAAGAGGTAAGGTCTGAGGCTTTTGTCGTCGACTGTTTCAGGGATACCTCTGAATCTTAGGTTCTGCCTGCGTTCCCTGTTTTCCAGATCCTCCTGTTGGTTTTGGAGTTGGGAGACTGTTTGTTTCATAGTGGCGTTATCCTCCTCAAGTACTTGAACATATTGCACTAGATCATCAAATTTAAACTCCAGCGTGTCTGTGCGTTCTCCCAGCTGACCTATTTCCCCCCTCAGCTCTTTTGCAAGCTTTCCAACTTCTTGGGAGATATTGTGAGTGAGGGCTTGAAGTAAGGATTGTAGTTTAATGTCCAGTACTCCTTCTGTCAGGGGGGGTGATGATGCTCTCTGTGTAAGTGTGGGGGGTATATCAAAGAGAGTACCTGAGTCGGTTACATATTGCTCCGTTGTGTTCTGAGCAGGGTCTTGGCTATTTGAGGCTATGGGTGTGGGCCTATTCACAAAGCGGTCCATCGTGGTGTGGGCCTTGGGTTTCAGAACTGCGGCGTACGTCTGTCTCTGGTCCCCAATTTTGCCCATGGGGTGCACAGCCGTCCGGGCGTCAAGTAGGGTGTCTCCCGTGGAGGGTGAGGCTGTGTAAGTGGTGACGGGAGATTCAGAGATGCGGTGCGGGACGGAGCCCCAGGCTCACACGCCTACCATCCCCAGAGGCCACGCATGCGCCCCATGAATGTGTCTATGATCTCCAATTTAGCCCATGGGGAGGGCGACCCTTGTGGGGGGCCTAGGAGGAGATTCCCGTGCACAGTGAGGCTATAGGTCAGTCGGTGGGGGTCTTAGAGGTAGCGAAACTCACAGCGTTCCGCTCTTTGAGACTATGAGCAGAAAATCTTGGAGGGACAATTACCTCTGGGGAACTTGACTGTGGGGTATGTGCTTAGGTACTCACTGTGCCCTGGAGAGATGGTTGTAGCCAAGTAACAGGCCTATCCACACTGCCGTCGGGTGTAGCAATATGGCCGCTGATCGTGGATGTGAGGACAGGGCCTCGGCTGTCACCAGGGCTGTTGCGTATAAGAGAGTGTCTCTAAACTGCAATCCGAGGCTGCTGATGGTGGGGGAGGACGGATGGAGTCCCTTTAGGAGATCCGCGGTCCCTGTGGAAGGCCGGAACGGCCGTGGAGCGGTCCCGCGGGCACGGGGCCTTAGGAAAGACCGGGGATCCTCGGGTCTCGCTAGGCCGCACCGGGCGGGCCCGGCCGCGGCCTCCACGGGCGTATTGGAGACTCAAAACTACCCCCGGAATGCCCCAGACAGGTGTGTGAGTGGCGGGAGGGGTCGGATGGAGGTCCCTTACCTCCTAAAACAGTCTTTTTAAAGGTTTTTCCAGGAGGCCTTAGGGAGGCAAGATGGCGGCGGCCGTGGGTGTCCAGAGGCTGTGTATCTCGGGCGTCCACGGACCTCTTTCTCCCAGAAAAACAGCCCAGAGTGCCAGATCACAAAGAGCCACACATTATGCCACAATCTGAAAAAAATTCAAGAACAGATTAGAAAAAACGTAATGTACATGTATCAGTCTAGGAAGGGTTTCAAAGCCATTTCTAAGGCTTTGGAACTCCAGTGAACCACGGGGAGAGCCATTATCCACAAATGGCGATAACTTGGAACAGTGGTGAACCTTCCCAGGAGTGGCCGGCCTACAAAAATGACGCCAAGAACATGACAACAATTCATCCAGGAGGTCTTAAAAGAACCCAGAACAACATCTAAAGAAATGGAGGCCTCACTTGCCTCAGGTAAGATCAGTGTTCATGATTTAATAATAAGAAAAAGAGACTGGGCAAAAATGACATCCATGGGAGAGTTACAAGGCCAAAGCCACTGCTGACCAAAAAGAACACAAAGGCTCATCTCACATTTACCAAAAAACATCTTGATTATCCCTAAGGCCTTTAGGCAAATATTCTGTGGACTGATGAGACAAAAATTTAACTTTTTGTAAGGTGTGCGTTCCTGAACATCTGGCATAAAA
>JAQSEC010001553.1:0-11100 GCA_028564925.1 Lithobates sylvaticus
CTCGCAGGTAAACTGCTCTGCACCTGTGGATCAGTTTGAAAGCAGCCCAGTTACAGCTGCAGAAAAGATATCCCCATATATACACTGTGATTTTAGCAATAAACTGACCTTTAATAACAGTATTCTTTCTATTCTATCCCAGAGCAGGAGGTCGCGGGCCACATCAGAGGGCTCCGCGGGCCACTGGTTGGGCACCCCTGTTTTATATGATACGTTTTTTTTTGTGCCATGCTGTGTGATAGGGGCCCACAAACCTTTAATGGGGTTTCTCAAATGTGACTCCAAAATTAGAAGAACCTCTGCTGTATCCAAAAAAGAACATTGGATTTATTTATACTTTACCGTAGCTGTGCACTCATATTACTTCTGTTCTGTAAATTTGCATGCTGAGCAAATATTCTTTTTTTTTTTCTTCTTCTTTCTTGTTATGACTGCACCTGCAAACTGGAGTAACACAAATTTCAGAGAGCCAGATAAGATATTTATACTTAGAAAAGGCTGGGTCTACTTTAGATAAGCTGTTTTAGCTTTCTTTCGCATTCCTTCCTAAGTGACGTATTTGTCATGTTAGAGTGTGATTTAGGGGTGTGTGAATGTTATGATTCCTGAAATAGTAGCAGATCTAAATATCCTAAAAGTGTTATTTATTCCCAGTTGGTGAAAAGATTTAGGCCCGGTTCACACTGGTGCAACATACGCTCAGACTTTGGGAGCATATGTCGCATTACGTGTATAAATCAATGGTTCCCTATGAGAGCTGTCTTACCTGTCCTGACTTTGAAAAAGGTCCCTGCGCTGCTTTTGTCCGTTTTCAGCCCATTCAATATCATTGAAGTCGGATCATTATCTTAACTGATCCGACTTGTGCATGTGACTTGTGCTCTGAGTATTTTTAAGGGGAACCCAACGCCAAAAGTAAAAAAAAAAATAGGAAACATCGTGGGATCCCCTTCCGAGACCATACCAGACCCTTATGCGAACATGTAGCCTGGCAGGTCAGGAAAGGGGGGGAAGTGCGCCCCCCTGGACCATACCAGGCCACATACCCTCAACATGAGGTGGGGTGCACCCCCCACCCCAAAGCACCTTGTCCCCATGTTGATGGAGCTATGACGGGGAACAGTCCTCATATTTAATACATAGTTACATAGTTAGTCAGGTTGAAAAAAGACACAAGTCCATCCAGTTCAACCACCAAAAAAAAAAATATATAATATCATACAATCCCATATAACCAATTCTATACCCACAGTTGATCCAGGAAGGAGAAAAACCCCAGCAGAGCATGATCCAATTTGCTAAAGCAGGGGAAAAAAATTCCTTCCTGATCCCCCGAGAGGCAATCGGATTTTCCAAGGATCAACTTTACCTATAAATGCTAGTACCCAGTTATATTCTGTACATTTAGGAAAGAATCCAGGCCTTTCTTAAAGCAATCTACTGAGCTGGCCAGAACCACCTCTGGAGGGAGTCTATTCCACATTTTTACAGCTCTTACTGTGAAGAAACCTTTCCGCATTTGGAGCTGAAATCTCTTTTCCTCTAGACGTAAAGAGTGCCCCCTTGTCCTCTTTGTTGACTGTAAAGTGAATAACTCAACACCAAGGTCACTATATGGACCCCTTATATACAGTGGTGTGAAAAAGTGTTTGCCCCCTTCCTCATTTCCTGTTCCTTTGCATGTTTGTCACACTTAAGTGTTTCGGAACATCAAACCAATTTAAACAATAGTCAAGGACAACACAAGTAAACACAAAATGCAATTTGTAAATGAAGGTGTTTATTATTAAAGGTGAAAAAAAATCCAAACCATCATGGCCCTGTGTGAAAAAGTGATTGCCCCCTAAACCTAATAACTGGTTGGGCCACCCTTAGCAGCAACAACTGCAACCAAGCGTTTGCGATAACGTGCAATGAGGCTTTTACAGCGTCCTGGAGGAATTTTGGCCCACTCATCTTTGCAGAATTGTCCTAATTCAGTTACATTAGAGGGTTTTCGAGCATGAACGGCCTTTTTAAGGTCATACCACAACATCTCAATAGGATTCAGGTCAGGACTTTGGCTAGGCCACTCCAAAGTCTTCATTTTGTTTTTCTTCAGCCATTCGGTGGTGGACTTGCTGGTGTGTGTTTAGGATCATTGTCCTGCTGCAGAACCCAAGTTCGTTTCAGCTTGAGTACACGAACAGATGGTCGGACATTCTCCTTCAGGATCTCTTGGTAGACAGCAGAATTCATAGTTCCTTTTATCACGGCAAGTCTTCCAGGTCCTGAAGCAGCAAAACAGCCCCAGACCATCACACTACCACCACCATATTTTACTGTTGGTATAATGTTCTTTTTCTGAAATGCAGTGTTCCTTCTACGCCAGATATACTTGGACACACACCTTCCAAAGAGTTCCACTTTTGTCTCATCGGTCCACAGAATGTTGTCCCAAAAGTCTTGGGGATCATCAAGATGTGTTGTGGAGAAATTGAGACGTGCTTTGATGTTCTTTTTGCTCAGCAGTGGTTTTCTCCTTGGAACTCTGCCATGCAGGCCATTTTTGCCCAGTCTTTTCCTGATGGTGGAGGCATGAACGCTGACCTTAACTGAGGCAAGTGAGGCCTGCAGTTCCTTGGACGTTGTTGTGGGGTCTTTTGTGACCTCTTGGATGAGTCGTCGCTGCGCTCTTGGGGTAATTTTGGGCGGCCGGCCACTCCTGGGAAGGTTCACCACTGTTCCATGTCTTCGCCATTTGTGGATAATGGCTCTCACTGAGGTTCGCTGGATTCCCAAAGCTTTGGAAATGGCTTTTATAACCCTTTCCAGACTGATAGATCTCAATTACTTTCTTTCTCAATTGTTCCTGAATTTCTTTGGGTCTCGGCATGATGTGTAGCTTTTAAGGATCTTCTGGTGGACCTTACTGTGTCAAGCAGCTCCTATTTAAGTGATGCCTTGATTGTGAACAGGTGTGGCAATAATCAGGCCTGGGTGTGGCTAGAGAAATTGAACTCAGGTGTGGACAACCACAGTTATAGTATGTTTTAACAAGGGGGGCAATCACTTTTTCACACAGGGCCATGATGGTTTGGATTTTTTTTCACCTTTTAATAATAAACACCTTCATTTACAAATTGCATTTTGTGTTTACTTGTGTTGTCCTTGACTATTGTTTAAATTGGTTTGATGTTCCGAAACACTTAAGTGTGACAAACATGCAAAGGAACAGGAAATGAGGAAGGGGGCAAACACTTTTTCACACCACTGTATTTGTACATGTAGATCATACCCGCCCCCTTAATCTCCCCTTATCAAGAGTGAATAAATTCAGTTCCTCTAATCTTCCCATATAGCTGAGCTCCTCCATGCCTCTCATCAGTTTGGTTGCCCTTCTCTGTACTTTCTCCAGTTCCCCAATATCATTTTTGAGAACTGGTGCCCAAAATAAAGGACTTTGTCAAAAACCTGTGTACTGTATTTATTTTTTGACACTTTTTTTGGGGGGGGGGGGGTAAATGAGTAGGGGTACCCTGTACTCTTTCACATGGGGTGGCGGGATCTGGGGGTCCCCTTGTTAAAGGGGGCTTCCAGATTCCAATAAGACCCCCGCCCGCAGACCCCCGCAACCACCGCCCAGGGTTGTCGGGAAGAGGCCCGTTCCTGACCTGCCGGGGTGCATGCTCGGATAAGGACCTGGAATGGATTTTGGGGGGGCCACGCAGTTTTTTAAAATTTTTAGTAGTGTGAACCTGGCCTTGGGTGTATGGACTAATGATGTCAATGAGCATATGCATTTCTCTGCAGACACCTTATGATGTTGGCCAGTCAAAACATCATTTGTTGGTTGGCTTATAGCTATCCTGATCGTTGTCTGTGGTCATAGTTAGTCAAAATTTTAACCTAAAATAAATTGGAGAAAAATAAGTTTGTGTCCCTTGATGATAATGCACATGGCTGAATGCACCATTTTAGTGTTACACTCAATTTAATTGATTTACTTGATTTATTCTAGCTTCCAGCAAATCATTTTTGTTGTATTCAGATTTTCAGCAAGGATTTCTTATGCTTCCATTTTACAGCATATACTAGGTTTAGAATAATCTGTTAAGAGACATATATAAAGACATTCTTCAGTAGAGAAACCACCAGTGTATGCATTCAAAATCTACACTTATAAAAATAAATTCAAAGATTGAAAGTTACAAAAATGTATCTTCTAAGATCAGGCCACCTGATCTGGCAGTCTTGCTTCCACTTTATAAAGATGTCACCTAGAAGGAGAAATTGCTGCAGAGGGTGACTCAGATTGGTAATGTGGCGCAATCACTCGGGGTTGGTCTATATGTCAAAAAGTGGAGATGCACTGATATCACTGGAGAATTTTAGTAGTTATGATGAAAATTGGAATGGAAGATTTCTACTATTTTATTTAGGTGCCGCCACCCCATAGGAACTGCTACTCAGATCCACCTCATATCCTTCTGAAATGCATATTCTGACTGCTTTTTTTGTACCATTGTATTTGTGTGATTTTTATATTCTTTCTTGTGCCTAAGAAAGTCAATTTGATTTTGGGTTTTATTAGTTTGGTGTAAATGAGTAAATAGCTATAGCTGCATAATAGATTTTGTAGTTTATTTTCTGCAACTATCTGAATAATAAAGGAGATGCTTTACTTGACATTTTAATTTGTATGTCGATGTTCTAAAAGCAGGTATCTTTAGAGGGCATATTTGCCTTTAATTGCTTTCCAGAGCCAGGTAACCTAGTAGCATGCGTCTCCTCTGTGCTGTGTGTGGAACAATTGTTAAGAACATGCATCCCTTAGTTCTGTCGCAAGCAACTATTCTCTACTTCATTAATACCAATTCTTCTTTGATGGGTTTCTTTATCTTTTGTTCTTGGCTTTAATAAATTATGTTGGCCAGAATTCATCAATTCAGACTTTATATGCAGACTGAGGATGAAGTGTGCCTGAATGATCAGCCTTTGTCTCGGGCAGCCACAGAGCAGTGCATTCTGTGGATATTATGACAGAATTTAAATGTATTACTCTGTTATTCTAAACCTTACTGATATATTGCTCAATTACATCTTTAACCACTTAAGAACCGGAAGGTTTTACCTCCTTCCTGACCAAGCCATTTTTTGCGATACAGCACTGCGTTCCTTTAACTGAAAATTGCACGGTTGTGTGACACTGTCCCCAAATAAAATTGATGTCCCTTTTTCCCACAAATAGAGCTTTCTTTTGGTGGTATTTGATCATCCCTGCGTTTTTTTTATTTTTTGCGCTATAAACAAAAACGGAGCGAAGATTTTGAAGAAAAAAAACTATATTTTTTACTTTCTGCTATAAAACATAGCCAATAAAAAAAATGTAAAAGATCAAATTTCTTCATCAATTTAGGCCAATCTATATCCTGCTACATATTTTTGGTAAAAAATCCCAATAATCCTCATATTGATTGGTTTGTGCAAAGGTTATAGCGTCTAGAATCTATGGGATGTTTTTATGGAATTTTTGTATTTTTCCTTTTTTTTTTTTTTTGCTGGACTGCAACATTGCGGCGGACAAATCTGACACTTTTGGCACTTTTTTTGGGTACCAGTGACATTATTATAGTGATCAGTGCTAAAAATATGTACTGTTACTGTACTAATGACACTGGCAGGGAAGGGGTTAACACCAGGGGCGATCAAGGGGTTAAGTGTGTTCCCTGGGAGTGTTTTGTAACTGTGTGGGGGATGGGCTGACTGGGACAACAGAGATCGGTTTTCCTGCTTAGCAGGAAAACCAGAGGAAGGAAGACCAGAGCAGGGCAGAGCAGGAAGACCAGATCTCTGTGTCCTCCCCTGTCAGAACGGTGATCTGCCTTGTTTACATAGGCAGATTCCTGTTTTGCCCCTGTGGGGAACAAGCACAGGTGGCTAGTGGACATCGCGTATGACAAGCCCACTGATTGGTTCCCACATGGGCTAGTGCACGAAAGTACAGGTACATATTTTTTACTCAAAGCACATTCATTCTTTGGTGTATAACTTTTTTTTTTCTTTTTCTTCTTCTCATTGTAAATATCCTTTTTTTAGTTAAACAGGCATGTTTCAAAGCATAACATACACAACTCAGGAACTTCAATTTTGACAAAGTGAAGGCAATATCAGACATGAGTATGTCCAAACTGTGTTGATATTGCCTTCATCAAATGGGGTGATGTCACCCCTGTAAAAGCCAATTTTTGAAGATGCACACAAATTGGGATTCAAACTGGGGATTTCCCTCCTGATCCCATGCCTAATGTCAACATGTGCTAGCTCCCATCATGGGGGATCAATGGACGTGTTTTGGGGGTGCAACCCCTTCCTCTCACCTAATTAAGTTGCAAGGAAGGGGTTGTACCCATAAAACACGTACATTGATATCCTGTGATGGCAGATAGCACATGTTGACACACTGTATGCATATTCAAAATTTGGCTTTTAAAATACTTAAATTCGTTTTCAAAGCAAAAATACACAATAAAACGGTACGATTTTGTGTGTTTTATATTCTGCCTAAAACATCAATGATGTTCTTCATTTTTTGTTGAACATCATTGATGTTTTCCTTTATATTTTCTAAATCACGATTGCACCCCATTCTCTCCCCGATGAGGATCTGGTGAATCTGGTGAAGTGAGATTCTTCTTCCACAACATCCACATCACCTAAAAGAAAAAAATATGCAGGCATAGATCTCTTACCTGAAGCTGTGGTCTCAGACACTGTTGTGGTGACAATTTCGCCCACTTCATAAACCTCTCCCTCCTCATCCTCTGATTGTGGTTTTGTGATTTTTTTCCCTTCTTTAGAAGGTGGGGGTCCCTGGTGTCCTCAGATGTCCCGAGTCTTTTCTCCCCTATGTGAATAAAAAATAGGTATACTTAGCACACAGATATTGGAGGGCAGAAATAGGAATATGAAACATTGCTTGGAAGTGTCGTACAATTGTCTGTTTTGGAAGAGATCCAAGCTGAAGAACATTTTATTTCCTTTCTAAAGCTGGAATACTTACCTTTTTTGTTAAAATATTACACATGTAGAGACCCCTAGTATCCACTGGAGCACCTGTGTGGGACACCTTAAAAAGTTTGATTCTAGGGTCCCACACTAGTGCTCCTGTGTCCAGATGTGTAAACAGAGTGTCCTCTCCTTACACTGAATCAAGTTTGCATTTCATTCTAGTTACAAACCCATGTACAACAACAAACTTATTTTAATACAAATAGGCCTGAACAAATGTAGTTAACCTGTATCTGCCAAAAACATCTTATAAGTGGGCGAACGAACGATGTTTCCTACGACCGATTACTGTGCCCATGAACATGAAAGTTGCCATTTTAAACTGTACAACAGTAAAGAAAAAGCACATGGAGCAGCATGCAAGTAATAATAATAATAATAGGAACACAGGAAAACTACTTACTTTTTAGAAGCAATTTCCTTATCTTTCTGTACTGATCGCGCTCCCTCAATTTTAGGTCTGACCATCGTTTCCTCAATTGATCCTTGGATCGTCGTACTCCAAAATTCCTGTGCAAACTCTTCACAACTTTAGGCATGATCTTGGCCTTTCTCACATTTGGGTTTGGGTACGGTCCATACTTCCCATCATAGTCGGCCCTCTTGAAGATGTCCACCGTCTCTATAAAGGCCATAATTGAGACCTTCAATCACCTCCGGGATCGAGAGGTTCGGGGCTCCGGGCTTTCGTCTTTGCTGCTCTCCTCTGCATGCAGCTGTTGTCTCTCCGCCATGTGCTCTCCCACTGCGCCGAAAGACAAGGGGCGGGGAATATACTAGAAAGAACATCAGGGGCGGGCGGAGTTTCACGTATGCGCAGTGTATATAAAGCCTAACACGCGTGCGTCGTACGTATGATCTGTGTGCGGAAACGGAGTAACGGAATCAATGATCGTTATAAAGAAGGTGCAATTTTAACTTGGTGCGTCAGTGGCCTATACTGCTTATAGATTGAGGCCTATATTGGGTCAAGTTTAGGAGAGTTTCGCCTGACATTAGGGTTTGTCTTGTGTTGTGTCTTGCAAAGGCTTCGCCATTTTCAGCAGTTTCTCCAGCATTGCCTTCCTCTTTATTTTGTTATGACCCAGAATAAATGGCTATTTATTTTTCAGAAATACTTGCCTATGTGTTTTACTTCAAAAAGGACAGTTTGTTTGTGAGTAGGCAGGTACATTTCCTAAATACAATGTCAAATTCACAAGGGACACAAACACCAACCAACCTACTTGAGGTTAAAAAATACAAGATAATAATGGTGTTGTGGTAACTTGACACACAAAATAATATTACGGAGAGCACTAGAAAAAAAAAATGTAGATCTTGATAAAAAAAAAAAAAAAATGTATAAACATTATTATGGAGATCTGACGAAAAATATTTATTTTATATTATTATTATTTATGAGATCAAGAGAGATAATAAAGAAATCAGTTTGTGAGAACTCTGTGTGAATATGAGCAGCAAAAAACTTCATTCTTCTAGCATTCTAAAGAAGAAGAGAATGCGCTGCATTAAACTATTAAAAAAATTGCAGCGTAACGAATGTGCTATCTCCATTACGGTAGTTTTACCAGACCGAGCACTTCCGTCTAGTATTTTTTTCTGTGCATGCGTGGCACTTTGTGCGTCGGAATTGTGTACACACGATCGGAATTTACGCAAACGAATTTTGTTGTCGGAAAATTTGAGAACCAGATCTCAAATTTTGTGCGATGGAAATTCTGATGGAAACTGTCCGATGGAGCCTACACACGGTCGGAATTTCCGACAAAAGGCTCCCATCGAACATTTTCCGTTGGAAAAATCCGACCGTGTGTATGGGGCATTAGAGTTCTTTGCCATGAGGTGCCATGTTGAACTTCCAGTGAACAGTATAAGAGAGTGAGAGCGAAAACACCAAATTTAACACACCTGCTCCCCATTCACAACTGAGACCTTGTAACACTAATGAGTCACATGATACCAGGGAGGGAAAATGTACTTGCAAATGCTCCGATCTCTCTGTATAGCTTTTCTGACAGACGCTTCTCTTCCTCTCCCTCTTACGCCTGTCACCGATCATCCCCGATTGTCCCCTGTGTCTTCCCCGTTCCTCCTCCGGTCTCCCCTCATCCTGGATCTGTCAGGATGGAGAGCAAAGGAAGGAGCTGGTATACATGTCATTTACCGGCTCCTTCCTTTTCCGAATGCACACTCTTTCCATTCATAACTGAGCATCGTAAACTGTGTTTCCTCTGCTTCCGTTTATAAATGAATAGGAGCATCTGTCTCCTGTCCATTTATCTTCAGTGCAGCTGAGGCTGCTGCAAAAGGGCCTGGGGAATCTGTGTCCTCAGTCCCTTTTCCTGACTCAAAGGGGAGATGTCAGGAGTCTGTTTAGACCCCTGGTATCTCACCAAAGCCCATTTTAAAAGTAAAATTGTAAAAATAATAAAAAAAATAAAATAAAAAAAACACTGACACCGTCCACTCCAGACCCCCCCCCCTTCAGCTCCAAAAAAAGAGAGCAATGTAAAATATAAAAAAAAATTGAATTGTAAAAAATAAAAAAACTACTGACAGTCTATGCCTCATCAGTGTCACCTATCAGTGCTGCATATGAGTGCCACTGTCACATGACATTTAAAAAAAAGGTATCGGCGAGTACTTGAAAATAGTATCGGTACTTGTACTCGGTCTTAAAGTGGTATCAGTGCAGCCAATCTCTCTATCTCAGGTTTATGATAAATTTCAATTAGTATTTAAAAATCTATGAACCTATTGGCAAAGGTTAGAAAACTGTAATTTACTTGTATTTTTGATGCTTTTATTACTTTGCAGAAATTAAATTACAGCTATCTATGTAAAAAGAAAAAACAGCTTGCTTTTCTAAAAATGATGCTGTAATGTTTTGCCATCAGATATTAGAGGTCAAATGGCTCAATTTTTCTTTATATGTAAGCTACTTTCAAGTACAGAATATATCAGAAACTCAAGGACACAATGCTATTACAGATCAGGCTTGTTCAACCATAAATTCACATTATTTCAGGCTATAAAAATCTTGTGCAGTCAGGCTTGTTATAATTCCCTTGGACGAGACAATGGATCCATTTGTACTGTAGAGCTGAGTATTTTCATTGGGAAAAAAGTACTAAAAGTGAACTTTATAATCCAGAATAAATGTTCCGCAAAGCTTTGGTCATGTAGCAAAAGTAGGTTTCTTCCTGGTCTCTAATTTACATGTAATAGAAGAAAAAGAAGTGATAGCTCAGTGTTGCTGGGGTTAAGGAAAATTCCTCCATGGAGAATGTCAACAGATGACAACCACGTTCCCCTGCTTGATTTTTCATATTTGCTTTATATTATGAAGAATTATTTTGGAAGAGTGCGATTCAATGGTGGAGAGAAGATCTGTCCGGCCTCGAAAGAGTATTCAACCAATAAAAGAATCTAACCTTTACATTTAAAAGGGACATAGGAATCCGGTGCGCAATACAAAAAAATCTGCATCCAAAATTACAGTTTCGCATTGACTGGTCAAACTACACATAAGATTTTATGATTTAGACATAATGGAAAATTGTATGCTTGATTCTGGCTTGCCACAATCCATCGTACAAATCTCCCTACCATCTATATTTATCACTAGCAATTGCATTTTGCCACAATCAACTTGTGATTGTTCTCTAAAAAACAGGGACTATAATGGCAATTTTCCAGTTAATTGCAGCAACTGGTAAGAGTGGCTATATAAGTTGATGTACAATCTATTGCACGCTACTTCAGTCCAAATGCTTGGGTGGGTAAATCTCATTGATGTAGTTTACCCTGAATGTTCACTGATGTTTAACCAATTCTATTTGTTACATTTTGACATCGTATAAACTTTGTGGTCATTACGGTACATCTCTTTATATTTTCCATAGGTCTTTTCCTAACTGTATGAATGGTCTTGGGAAATATTGGTCATCAGCTCCGGGTGAAAAATGAACATCACTGGCTTTCTAAAATCTCAGTTCCTTTGTCATCTGTTCATCAGCTATGTGTTTATTGGAACTGGACTTATCA
>JAQSEC010000502.1:0-11054 GCA_028564925.1 Lithobates sylvaticus
GTTCTGTGTAATACTCAAAATATCACAATGTGTCTTTTGCAGGTAGCACAGTTCCTTCTAGTTTCCTATTCAGGGTTTGCTTGTGTTCCATCTGAGATAAAAAAGGTTTTTTTTTCCCAAAGGTAATTAGAAATTGTTTGTATGGTGCTTAGTTTTGCTAGAAAATGAAGCTATTGAGGAATAGTAAAAGATCCCAGTTCATCTTTTGTTTTGAATGACATAAAATGCAATAATTAAAGACTAAAGCCACGGTGACCTAATGTTCTTAAAATAAAAGTGTTGACTGCAAATGGATGATTACAATGTCAAGGATATAAATGTAATACTTTTCAGAGAAACTGTGGGAATGGGTGGAAAAAAGGACAACAGTACATTTAATAAAATGGGTAAATATG
The DNA here is from genome assembly GCA_028564925.1 of Lithobates sylvaticus. NCBI lineage: Eukaryota > Metazoa > Chordata > Amphibia > Anura > Ranidae > Lithobates > Lithobates sylvaticus. The sequence goes on from JAQSEC010000502.1 coordinate 396, forward strand.
TGAATAGCACCATGTGAGAGTGAAAGAAATTAATGTATCAAGAAAGAAGTCAAAACAATGTTTTGTTACCTGTCACTGACATTTTTTTGCAATGCTTTAGTCACACTGAAGTATATGCTGTCTTAGTGCAGAACAATATACAGTCATAACCCTGTTGCATATCATTAGCTTCTTATGAATAATCACTGACCTTCCATACATAATTCGGTGGTATCATTATTTCCGATGCTTTTTACCAGTCCACAAACTTGACAAGCAATTTTTTGGTGAGTGATGAAATACCCATGGGCATTGCTTAATTGTTGGGTTCTGTGTAGCTAAAACATTTCTACCTATATTTTTTTTGACCACTGTTATCTTGCTTGCCTCTTCTGTCACCTAAGACAATTCATCACCTGCCTTTTACATTCCAATAACCGGTTTTGTATTGATGATCTGTTATAAGTCACATCAGATCCTAAATATATACCTAACATATATAATTGTGTATGGTTTTCTACAGTTATCACAACCAATCATTAGAAGAGGAGAGACATTAGATATTGATTTGAGGGCTGAGCAATCAACAGTTTCTCTGTGAATTGATTTGATCATAAATAGAATGCAAATATCACCATGCCACTTCTATCAGCTTTTTGTAATGAAGCATGTAGACAGGGAGAATCCAGCCTGGCTTATCAATTTTTTCCATAAATTGGATGATGTGGGGATGTCTACATAGATTGTATAGTCCCTGTGAATATGTGTTTATCCCCATCACACCAAAATGAATTAGATAGTGCTAAAATCAATTTACACATGAAGACCAAAGCCAACATCCCCCATCTTAGTTAGCTACATAGAGCTGTGCTGCTGGGCAGAGAAGAGTTTCCTCTAAGGCAACTGGAAACATGTTTAATTCTGGAAGCTAAAGTTGGACTATAAAAAGCATAGTTAGTCTGGAAAAGTAATTATCAGACTATACGTGCCAGCTGAACCAGTGGGTTCACATAATGCCATACCATTTTATTTTTTATTTTATGCAGTAGGCGTATTGAGGAAGACAAACCGCACTTCTGGACCAAGCATCTTTTTGAGATTTGTTGTTTGCAAGTTAAAATAATATTTTTTTGCTAGAAAATTACTTAGAACCCCCAAACATTATACACATTTTTCAGACACCCTAGAGAATAAAATGGTGGCCATTGCAATACTTTATGTGACACCGTATTTGCGCAGCGGTATCACAAGAGCAATTTTTTGGGATAAAATTCACTATTTTTAATAAAAAAATAAGACAACAGTAAAATTAACCCAATTGTTTTCTATATTGTGAAAGAGAATGTTACGCTGAGTAAATTGATACCCAACATGTCATGCTTTAAAATTGCGCCCATTTGTGGAATGGGGACAAACCTTGGCACTTAAAAATCTGCATTGGCGACGTTTAAAAATGTCTACAGGTTACCAGTTTTGAGTTACAAAGGAGGTCTAGTTCTAGAATTATTGCTTTCATTTGTGTGTGGTTTGAACACCATTTTCATATGTGGGCATGACTTACTTATGTGTTCGCTTCTGTGCACAAGCTCGTCAGGATGGGGCGCTTTAAATTTTACATTTTTTTTCTTATTTATTTTACTTTTTAATTTGACACTGTCCTTTAAAAAAAAATGGGTTATTCTTATTCCTATTACAAGGAATGTAAACATCCCTTGTAATAGAAAAAAGCATGACAGGACCTCTTTAATGTGAGATCTGGGGTCAAAAAGACCTCACATCTCACATTTAGACTTAAATGCAATTAAAAATGAATAAATGTCTTTAAAAAAAAAAATCCCCTTTAAGAGCATTGGGCCGAAGTGGCGTTTGATGTTGCTTCCATCATCCAATGTTATGGAGCCGAGTGGGGTCCATCTTTCATAAAACAAGTAAAAAGGCAAAATACACAGATACCTCATAGGACAGTACCCAATAGTCCAAGGGCCGAGATAATAGGATATATCTATATATATATATATATATATATATGTACACACATATACACTCATGAGTTTATGTGTCGTTGGGTCAGTCAGGGCAGCCACCAAGAGAACCAAAGTCAAATTTATTAAAACAACAATATCCACTCACATGGGGAAAAAAGATGTTGCATTCGTATCCTGTATGCTAAGCTAAGGAGATAGGGTTGGGCTGCAGGTCACAGCAGATCCAGTCAGGCTAGCATCACAACAGATCTGGGCAGGAAGGGGTGGGATGGCTGAGCACGGCGTTGTCTCCTTCAGTGGTCCAGGCTCAGGTTACTTGTATCACATTCCGGTGAGAGGAAAAGAGTCTGTCACACAAGGATTAGGGTTCCAATGATAGTGTGGGGGGAGAGATAACAAAACACCAGTGCTGGGGGTTAGCCTCGCTGTGTCTCCATAGTAATCGTTTTCCCTGTCAAAGTACCCACATATAAGGATAGTGGCTGGTCGTTAAGTGATTAAAACATATATTTATATTTCCCCCAATGATTTTTAAGCAGGTGCTTTGTAGCATACAGTATACTAATTATGTTGCTTTTTTATGTTCTCTATTAGTTAAATCATGGATTTACTTAAAGCGGTTCTGCACACACTTCATTTAGTAAATCTCTTTGCCTTCCAAATCAGGCAAAGAGTATTAAATGGCGTGTTTTTTTTTTTTTCACTTACCTTGTAATTGCTGCTCTGTCTCTTCGGGGGTGGGCGGGGTCTGTGCGGGGATCCTCGTCATGCCACACTGTCTCCTGGTATCTGCTGTCATTGATCCCAGGAGTCAGTGCGGACATCCGCCGAAATCTTGCGAGATTTACGGGCCTCCTGCCGAAATCTCGCGAGATTTCAGCAAAAGTGAGGCATGCTGGTTCTCATAACGAAAGGGAACAAGGAAGTAAATGCTTGTGGGTTTTAAATGCCCACTAGCAAAATGACATTGCTGCTGGTATATATTTTAAAAGTTCCGAATTTTAAGAATTACGGACATAGACAACGGACGGAAACCAAAAATGTGAGTGTATTGAAATAATAAAAATTATTTTAACATTTCAAGAAAAAAAAAATAAATAGTGCGTGCAGAACCGCTTTAACTTTCAGTTTTTGCAGAAATTGGCCATGAATTGTGTCTCAATTTTAGGACTAATTAACTTGCACGTTGTAATGTGTAGAATCAATGTTTAAAAATGTAAACATAACTGTTATCTGTATGAGAGATGTAATCGAGGCCCACCGCATTTGCTGTATAGCCTTGTATAATGAATAGAATCAAATCCCATTGATAAGTTTCACCAGTATCATAAACTATTGAAAACATGTATAATAAATGAACAGGATTCTGTGATTTTTAAAAGTGATAAAGAATGTATCCAGTCACATTAACATGACATAACAGACCATATTCACGATTTGTCAAGCGCTATAAAATCTTAGAGAAAAGGTCAGTATTTAATGTGCAAAAATGTGGATGTTCAGAAAATGCTAGAGACAGAAATTCATTAATAATAGGTATTCCAGAAAGGCTAATGTGTATGATGTGACATAACTGAAGTTTTCTGCATGATTTAGAAAGAATTTCTAAAATAACTGGCAAGATAAAATATTCAGAGCCTGTTGGTTTGAGGAAAATGATTCTAGTACACCAGTGTTTTTTCTTGTTAACATTCTGCATAATGTTTACCGGTTTTGTATAATGTGAACATTGGCGATAAATTTGCAGTTTGTAAAAAGAGAACTATATTTTATAGTTGTGTAGGATATTTTCAATAAAGTCTAAAGGCACACCACAATTTTCTCTGTAAGCCCCTCATTTTGTATTGACATTTCACTGTTACCGGTATATTATAAAGAAGAATGTTCTATCCAGCTTTGTTGTGTTAAGGTAGAATATTATAACGGATACAGTGTACATGAGTTGATTTTACATTTATTTTCAATTCCTTATAGAATAAAATATTAGACATGAAAATAGTACATGGAAAAATAACAGCTTTTGACAAAGGTCTATTGTACCTAAGTGCAAATAAGACTGCGTGGCTGTAAATAAAGGCTATGACATTTACAGTGCCTTGAAAAAGTACTTATACCCCTTGAAATTTTCCACATTTTATCATATCACAACCAAAAATTTATTTTATTGGGATTTTATGTGATAGACCAACACAAAGTGGCACATAATTGTGAAGTGGAAGGAAAATTATAAATGGTTTTCCACATTTTTTACGCATAAATATGTGAAAAGTGTGGCGTGCATTTGTATTTAGCCCCCCTGAGTCAATAGTTTGTAGAATCACCTTTCATTGCAATTACAGCTGCAGGTCTTTTTGGTTATGCCTCTACTAGCTTTACACATCTAGAGAGGGAATTTTTTGCCCATTCTTCTTTGCAAAATAGCTCAAGCTGTCAGATTGTATGGAGAGCTTCTGTGAACAGCAATTTTCAAGTCTTACCACAGATTCTCAGTTGGATTTAGGTCTGGACTTTGACTGGGCCATTCTAACACATGAATATGCTTTGATCTAAACCATTCCATTGTAGCTCTGGCTGTATGTTGAGGGTTGTTGTTCTGCTGGAAGGCAAACCTCCGCCCCAGTCTCAAGTCTTTTGCAGACTCTAACAGGTTATCTTCTAAGATTGCAGTGTATTTGGCTCCATCCATCTTCCCATCACCTCTGACCAGCTTCCCTGTCCCTGCTGAAAAAAGCATCTCCACAACATGATGCTGCCACCACCATGTTTCACAGTGGAGATGGTGTGTTCAAGGTGATGTGCAGTGTTAGTTTTCTGCCACATATAGCATTTTGCTTTTAGGCCAAACAGTTCAATTTTGGTCTTATCTGACCAGAACACCTTCTTCCACATGTTTTCTGTGTCCCCCACATGGCTCCTCACAAACTGCAAAGGGGACTTCGTATGGCTTTCTTCCAACAAAACTCTCTTCCATAAAGACCAGATTTGTGAAGTGCACGACTAATAGTTGTCATGTGGACAGATTTTTTTTACCTGAGCAGTGGATCTCTGCAGCTCCTCCAGAGTTACCATGGGCATCTCGGCTGCTTCTCTGATTAATGCTCTCCTTGCCCGGCCTGTCAGTTCAGGTGGACCGCCATGTCTTGGTAGGTTTGCAGCTGTGCCATACTCTTTCCATTTTTGGATGATGGATTGAACAGTGCTCCATAAGATGTTCAAAGCTTGGGAATTTTTTTTTATAATCTAACCCTGCTTTAAGCTTCTCCACAACGTTATCCCTCACCGGTCTCGTGTGTTCCTTGGCCTTCATGATGCTGTTTGTTCACTAAGGTTCTCTAACAAACCTCTGAGGGCTTTACAGAACAGCTGTATTTATACAGAGATTAAATTACACACAGGTAGACTTTATTTACTAATTAGGTGACTTCTGAAGGCAATTGGTTCCACTAGATTTTAGTTAGGGGTATCAAAATAAAGGGGGATGAATACAAATGTATGCCACAGTTTTCAGATATTTATTTGTAAAAAAATGTGAAAACTATTTATAATATTCCTTCCACTTCACAATTATGTGCCACTTTGTGTTGGTCTATCACATAAAATCACAATAAAATACATTTACGTGTTTGGTTGTAACATGACAAAATGTGGAAAATTTCAATGGGTATGAATACTTTTTCAAGGCACTGTAGATCTGGTAAAATGTGCAACATAGTAGTGTGCATGTACTGTTGGTAAAAAGATATATCTGTATGGAAGACTGCCCTCTATATCATCTACCCCCACCGTGCCACAGGTGTGAAGGCTATATGATTAAATGATTAAACCAGTGAAGGTATAAAAAAGTGAAGGTATAAAAACTCAAGTGATAAATCAAACAGCAGCTACTTGAATGTATATAAAAATTTAAAATCTGCAATTCAACCTAAAAATAAACCATAAATAGGGTAAATCAGTAGCGCTAGTGTAAAAAGTGGTAAATATATACTATGCAAATAAATACATAATGTGCAAATATATAAACAGTGCTATATAAATATCAGAGTGCATAAATAGTGCTGTATAAATGACTCAACGTATAACTCAATAGCAGCAGTGTGTCTGTTTCACCCAGTGACAAGTGAAAAAGTTCATAAATATAAAGTATAGTCCAGACTGTAAATGAATAAATAAGTAGGTGATTTTTCAAGTGTCTTCAAACAAAGTTTCAAACTTGAATCTTCTAGCTGACTTGAATCTGCCACCACACCACGTGTTTGTGATCACACTCCCTCTGAAAGGCACACTCACCAGCTCACAATGCCTCACACTCTCGTGTTTGGCAGCAGCGTGTTTTACCCACTTCAGGGGTTAATACAGGTCATCATAGCCATTGCGCATGCGCACACGGGACCCGCGCCTATCATGACAGGCACATACTCAGCTGACGCAGGCGCACAGATATACCTGGAATCAGCACAGGTATATTCCAATGCAACAGTGATTCCCCAAAAACAGCGCCCCTGGAAGGTCGGGACCCCTAAAAAACACCAACCCAGGGAGTTTACAGGTAAACACTGGGAAAGTCACCCTTACTATCCTAAATAGAGATCACCATTATATATATTAGGATACTCATTCGGGGGCTTATCAATGTATGAGTAGATGTATGCAAACATAGTAATAAGCAGGCAGTAATACTCTTTAAGTATGACTGTACATTTGTCATTAATACCACCAATTGTCCTTCTCGTAAGCCGGTATATGGGAATGTATACAATCATGTGTATTAGCTCACGTATGATTGCACACAGCATGTCACATGACTTGTTCACCACTCATGTGACTAGCTTACTTACCACTATAAATTAGTTTGAGATGGGCTGTGTAGCCATACCCATGAATAAGTCCATGCGACGAAACATGTCGGGAACGAGGCTACAGAGCAAGTAAAGATTGTACTTATATATAACGCCACTTTGTTTTACAACCATACTACCACCAGAGACTTACACTTGGAGGGTGGTGAGATACTCTTGGTCCGCCGAGACCGCAGCACATTTATATATCAACGCTGTTTGGTTTGCCGTCTTTGGATTGGAGGCTTGTTTTTAATTTTTGAAATGTGAGTTTGACCATTGAAGTGCTTGTGAACAGTGAATACATTTTGTCATACTTTTTCACACTATGTGGAGTGTTTTTTCATTGTTTTGCATATGAAACCACATTGAGAGCTAAACAGATTAAGCAAGCTGATGACCTGTATTAACCCCCGAAGTGGGTAAAACACGCTGCTGCCAAACACGAGAGTGTGAGGCATTGTGAGCTGGTGAGTGTGCCTTTCAGAGGGAGTGTGATCACAAACACGTGGTGTGGTGGCAGATTCAAGTCAGCTAGAAGATTCAAGTTTGAAACTTTGTTTGAAGACACTTGGAAAATCACCTACTTATTTATTTATTTACAGTCTGGACTATACTTTATATTTATGAACTTTTTCACTTGTCACTGGGTGAAACAGATACACTGCTGCTATTGAGTTATACGTTGAGTCATTTATATAGCACTATTTATGCACTCTGATATTTATATAGCACTGTTTATATATTTGCACATTATGTATTTATTTGCATAGTATATATTTACCACTTTTTACACTAGCTCTACTGATTTACCCTATTTATGGTTTATTTTTAGGTTGAATTGCAGATTTTACATAGTAGTGTGCATGCTAGAACATAATAATGTAGATCATGGTGTGAATCCTAAATGTAAAAACGCCTGCAATTTCTATTTCAGATATACACTAGCACAATAAGTGTGACAATAGTAAATATATTAGTGTAAGCAAAAATTACATTAACCTGACCTTGCTTAAACAAAAAGTAAAAAAAACTTGGCCCATGCAAAGAAGGCAATAAATACTAGCCTCTCCGAGTGCCCATGCCACCAATCATTCTGATATTGCAGAGAAGGTGTTTCTTAACCACTTGACATCCGAGCTATGGCCGAATGACGGCCTCAGCGCGGATCTCAATTCCCGGGAGGCCGTCAAATGACATCCTCCACTGTGCACGCTCCCTGCAAGCTGTGATCACTGAGTCACTGAGACTCAGGTGATCAGCGATCTGAGTAAGGGGCGGGTCCCGGCCCCTTACCCTGTGATCAGCTGTCAGCCAATGACAGCTGATCACATGATCAAAACAAAAGCTCGGTGATCGTTTTTTTTTCTCCTCACGCTGACAGCGGAGGAGAAAAAAAAAGCCGATCACCGGCTCATCTTAAAGGGACATCGGTCCCGAAAAGTCAGAGGCAGATATGCCTCATGTATGCCACCTGTCAATGCCCACAAGTGCCACCTGTCAATGCCCATAAGTGCCACCTATCAATGCCCACCAGTGATGCCAATCAGTGGCACCTAAAAGTGCTGCCTATCAGTGTAAACCATCAGTGCCCATCACTGCCACCCATCAGTGTCCATCACTGCCACCCATCAGTGCCCATCACTGCCGCCTCATCGGCGTACATCAATGACGGACCAAAAGAAAGCTCTATTTGGGGGAAAAAATGATAAAAATGTAATTTGGGTACAGTGTTGTATGACCGCGCAATTGTCATTCAAAGTGCGACAGCGCTGAAAGCTGAAAATTGGTCTGGATAGGAGGGGGGTTTAAGTGCCAGTAAGCAAGTGGTTAATGAATCTTTTGATTCTGATTCTTCCAAGAATGCCTATTGGCTTAAAGCCTAACCCTTGCCATTTTTTCCATGCTTTAGCCTTGTGTCCGCACTGCACTGGTTAACTGCACATTTTGTCCAGGGAAGGAGGAGAAATCTGTGAACTTACCTGATCCTCCACTCCACTGGTAAACAGCTCTCCCCCACCATCCTGTGGTGGACTGTTCATGACGTTCTCATGTCCAGAGCAGGTTCATAGGCATGATGACATCAGGAACAGTCCACCCACAACACGGCTAGACTGCGCAGGTCGCAGGGACCTGTCTCCTAACAGGAGGAACAGAAGATTAGGTAAGTATCTTTCACCTGGACAACAGTGAGCAGTTAACCCATGCAGTGCAGGCACAGCTTCACTGCAAGGGAAAACTTTTTTCTGTCCGGTGTTGGGCTTTAACACACTTTATGGTTCCTCCCCCCTACTTCTCTACAGGACACAGTAGTGATATAGGGGCTGGCAGATTAGGTGTCAGTCTTAACCATTTATATATTTTTATTCCACTGGTTATTTAATGCCCCTCCTCCCCCCATTTAACAGGGCTCACCTAACACAAGAAAAACTACAGTTATGTCTACACATAAATAACAATAAATAAGGAACTGGCTCAGATATCAGTTGGTTATTGACAGCCTACTGTATCTTATTCTTTAAATTGTCTTGTCAAAAGACTTGTGTACACTTGTGTTGCCCTTTGAAGAGCTATAAGCGGTGGATCGTTCTTGTGAGGGCATTTTAAAGGAGGAAAGAAGGCATTATGTTGCCACTTCACTGCCTATTTTAACACATAAAAGCCAGCATCACAGCCTAATTTGGTTAAATGGGTTGCATTCAGCAGTGGATAAATTCTGCCACACTGCGATGCAAAGCATAGTGGCTGTGATTTAGGTACACCCCATTGTCTTTGCAGCATAACCACTTGCCAACCAGCGACATACACGTATGTCCCTGGACTTCAAGTCTGCAGCTGCAGGTATCACCCCGGCACCATTTTTTTAGAGCCAATGATCAGCTCTCTTTTAAAAACAATCTTAGCGGCAGGTATCCACCCTTCTGCAGCCTTCCGTGGCTTTACCGGGATCTCTTGTCCCATCGGGAGTCCTGATCAACCAGCTTTAACATCTGCTTTTTTACAATGGACGGCTTGCAGGCAGCCAAGATTCTGATGCCATTGAAATGTAGTAGGTGTGAATTTCCCTGTGATGCCTGTGAGGACTTTTTAAAATGATTATACTGCTCGTTCAAAATATGTAGACACTGCATATTCTTAGCACATGTTCACTTTATTTTGAGTTTTGTATACGCTGTTAATGTAATATTTTTGTTTTGTAAAAGTATTTGACACAATTTCTTGTTGTAGTTTCATACAAAAGTTACGGATATGAGAAGCAATGAATGTACAGTATGTAGTTTGTTAATGAACTCGTTACAGGGCAAAAAGGGTGTTTGTCAATAGGAAAAATTCCAAAAGAAGTAAACGTTTCCAGAGGTGTTCTACAAGATATTGAGCCTGTTCTTTTCATTTCATCTATTTATCAACCCCTTCCAATTGAGTATATGCATATATGATGCCTCACAAAAGTGGGTCTTCAGTTATTGGGCAACATGCGTACGTGTGTTTGTGCTGAGAATGCACTGCACAGCCCACTCCCAGCACAGATCGAGCTGTCACTAACAGCTCCGGGTCTCGTATGAAAAATTGGGAACTGGGAATTCTGGTTCCCGATCACGTGATAGCTTGTAATTGGCTGTCACAGTGATCAGTCACTGTACAGTATACCCCTGTATTTTTTCCTCCTCTTGAATGGAGAATGGTAGGATTAAAAAAAAGTATAGTGTGTTTCACTAGGATATAAAAAAATAAAACTGTGCACTATTGTTTCGGTGCCCTACTACAAGTACAAACACCAAATAACATACACGTATGTGGTATTGCTGCATTTGTCAGAAGTAGAAGAATTTGTTTTAGGTTGGTTGTTAGAAGGCGCAGCA
>JAQSEC010001146.1:0-11056 GCA_028564925.1 Lithobates sylvaticus
AGTGATGAAGAGCTCTTCGACCCAGGAAGTGGCAGATTAAGAGGACTACATAGCAACCAGGGCGAATTCTGTAAGTATAAAAAAATAAAATTTCCTCCAAATGTTTTTTTTTTATAGGTTTAGAGGAGTCTGAATTATTAACAAATAATCAGGGTTGAACTCCGCTTTAACCACATGCCGACCCGGCAATAGCCGAAAGATGGCTACAACGCGAGTCGGCTTATCCTGGGTGAAACATCCGGTGACATCAAATGAACAGAGCAATTACATGTACACACAAGTCATGATGCGGTTTCCTCCTCCCTCTCTGTACCGGATCAGTAAAGTGAGAGGGGAGAAGTGGAGAGGGGGAGAGATGGCAGCAGCGCTGTGGGGGCTGGATGTTTATGTGCCCACAGAGCTGCTCTAGCTGTGGCAGCACTGTGCAATTCTCTGTCAGCAACTGTGCAATACTCTACCAATACTGTGCAATAACTCTAACCAATACTGTGCAATACTCTGCCAATACTGTGCAACCAACTGCAATACTCCTGCCAATACTCAGCCATTACTCTGCCAATACTCCGCGCAAATACTCTGCAAAACATTTTTAATGGAACCAAAGAATTTTTTTTTTTGAATTTATATTTTACCGAGTTTTCATTCTTTTCTGATGTTCATAGCCGCAAAACATAAAAAACCCAGCGGTGATTAATTACCACCAACAGAAAGCTCTATTTTCTGTGAAAAAAGGACTAAAAAATATATGTGGGTACAGTGTTTGCAATGACTGATTAATTGTCCTTCAAAAGTGTGAGGCCACCGAAAGCAGAAAATTGGTCTGGTTAGGAAGGGGGTTTAAGTGCCAAGTGGGTAAGTGGTTAAAGTCTACACATAGTTGCTCATTTGAAGTACTGAAGTTGTCCTCATATAGTTTAGATTTCCCTTATTCTTATCACATCCGCCAATGTGTACTGCAGCTCAATATCCTTCATAAAACGTCTTCAACATTAGTGAGGCATTTAGAAAAAAGCTAAACATCCAAGGGGCCAGGGTATAACAGGCTTGAGTACACCACATTTCACATAATCACACGGGTTTAATTAATCTAAGTCAGAATTTAAATATAGCCCGAAATTGAAACAAGTGTCGTGCCTTAAATTATTGCCAGAGCCCATTTTTGAATGGCAAAATTTATCTAAACAGCATTTATATGCCCCGGTTAGAGTTCACTATCCAAATTAGAGAGAGAAAATCAACACAGGCGAAAGTGAGATGATGAATATTTCAGCATTTATGAAACTGATCTCATGCTGGAAGGTTGTAAGGCCAGTTTTACCCACAATCCATCTTCAAAAGGCCTCGATAGAGGCTTATTAGGATAAAGTATTTATAGCATCAAGGTTAATCATCATGAAGGTATAAGTAGAGAGGGAGGGGGGGGGGGGGAGACTTCACAAATAGTATTCATTATCAGCCTGAGTCAAAAAAAGCAGAATAGAAACCCATTGGCAACCAATCAGATTTTAGATATTACTTTGTGGAGGTAAGCGATGATGAAATTTTGATTGGCTGCTGTGTGTCAATATCAACAGGTTGAGTGGCAAAAAGATATAAACGGTGATGTACAGGGCAAGCAAGGTAATTTAGAACCAGTATAGATACCAGATCCCCAGATAGACCAAATAAAAACGTTGTGGAAACCATGTGGCCAGCAAATTGTAGCAATCCATTCCACACAATACAAGGATGTGCACAAATAAGAAAAAAGTTGTTTAATTTTTCGTTTCGTTCCTTTCCGTTTCCGTGATTCGTAACGATACGTAAATTTGTAGCAGGGGGGAAAGTTAATTTTTTTTCGTTGATTCGCTTTTTCCGTTTAATTTTCGTTATACGAAACTTGACGAATTCGTATTTTTCGTTGAGTTTGGTTACATTCGTACTTCGTTAGATTGATTTATTCGGCACATTCCGTAACATTGAATTCGTATATACGTAATCGGAGCATAAATACATAATTTTATGTAAACTGTTAATGCCTATTATTACAATTTAAGTAGTCACGGAAACTTACGAATCGAAACACAAATGTTACGAAAGTACGAATTTTTTCGTTCATTACCATTCGAAAAACTACGTTATGCAGCGCCAATTGTAAGAGACCCCCCCACGGAAAATTACCCATTCCAACAAAAAAATAAAAGGTTTCCGAATGGATACCAATTTTTTTCGTTACATTTTTGATTTTCGTTGTTCCTGTTTCGTTTTTTTATTCGGATTTTTCTTCTTTCGAGAGTTCCGTTAGTTTTCTAATTTGGTTATTTCGGATTTCCGTTGTTTTATCGGATTAGTTTCGATTCGCACATTCGATATTTGAGAACCCACAAAATCAGGACTGAATATGCAATATTGTGCCTCCAAAAAGCACACGTAAAAATTGACCTATTGCCTTGAACTTCTCGTGAAAAATAACAGCATCTCAAGGCAAAGGAATTAATTTTCTGTGGCTTCAAATAATAATTCCCGGCAATTGGGCATATTATACGGCTACTATTGGTACAATGGCCTAGCATGGACCTTATATAGGTAAATAATATTATATACCTATCCGGTGCCACTGGAAAACTATAAACTAGTAGACACCACTACTCCAGTGATCTAAACTTGCTTCTGTGTCCCATTCCTGAGTGGTTGGCACTGAGGTCTTTGTGAATGAATGCAAAATTGTTCCTCGTGATTGGATGAGGTGGTCCTTAGAGTGACATCACCATACCCTCCTCTCCAACCCTGTCCAATTCAGAGAACTCTTGCAATCATTCAGAGAGTGCAAAGAAAGTTCTGAAATGGAACTCCATGCTTGAGCGGCCGATCTCCTGAGTTCACAAGGTAGGAGAGCGGCTTCTTGGCATTGGAGACCAGAAGCAAGTGGAGATCACATGAAGTAACAGGGGGGGGGGGTATTTACTAAAACTGGAGCCAACCCAATCTGGCGCAGCTATGCCTAGTCCACCAATCAGCTTCTAACTTCAGCTTGTTTTATAACGCTTTGGACATAAAAAACGGAAAAGCTGATTTGGTCACTATACAGAGTAAGCACCAGATTCTGTGTGTTCCAGGCTTAGGTAAATCCCCCCCCCCCAGTATCTCCTTCAGTGATTTCCTCTCCCAGGCACCATCCAGCCAGGGATGTCATAAAGGGGTTGATTTCCTAAAACCGATAGAGTGCAAAATCTGGTGCAGTTTTTTTTCTGTGCATGGTAGCCAATTCAGCTGGTTAACTTTGTTCTTAAAATGTTACTAAACCAGGACTCTTCTTTCACAATATCTGGATCTCCCATATAGTACACAGAACATGAAAACACAATTATTTTAGTGAATATACACTGCTAAATACCTTTTCTTATCATCAGTATATAGCAGTTTATGGTGACTTCTATCAGTTTCCTGGTAATCAGGCATGAAGGAAGCCTGTCCTATCAGGATGGGGCGAGGACCCTGATCCCATCTGTCTGGACAGAGCTGATTGGCCCCCTGTGCTGAACACATTTCACATGCCACTCTCCCAAGAAAAAAAAAAACTCTCTAGCAATACACACCAAACTCGAGACAAGTGCAGCCTGACTCCAAAGTGGGCTCTTTCTAATCCGGACTTGATCTGTAGTCAGTGGAAGAAGACGGAGGATCTGTTCATACAAGATCAAGCAACCTTTTATACCACAATGCACGAGAGATTAACCCCTTAGGTTTTACAGTGAGTATAACAAGCAAGTCTTCACTTCAAGTATAGCAGACTGATTTTACTGTTGTGGGTTTTAGTAACACTTTAACCACCAACTGAGTGAATTACTGGTAAATCCATACCAACCTTATCTTATCTCAGTATGCCAGCCCGGCAGGTCTCTGATCCATTGAGGAGGAGATTGCCGAGTGAGCCGCCTGCCTCTCCCTCTTGTCGCTGGATCACGACCAGGCACAATTAAGTAAACAAAAAAGGTGGGCTCCTGCAGCAACATACATTTTTTTATTTTACCACTGGCTCTTGCATCTAAGGAGTGAAGCTCTCTCTTTGCACAGTGCTGAAATGACAATGGGTTCAGGTAAGTATAAAGGTGGTGCTTAGGGGTGGGAGCCTGTAGGAGAATGCTTTAAAAGTAAAAAACTTTCAGATCCTTTAGAACCACTTAACCACTTCCACCCTTGCTATATGCAAAAGCACGGCTATTAGTGTGGAATAATAGTTCTGGGACAATCCGTCCGTGGACGGTCCTCCCAGAATCCCGCCTCCCGGCGCTCCCACTGGCCTTACAGTTACTTCACAGGTCTGCAGGAAGAAATTCCTGATATGTTCACAGTAACAAGAACAGGGTCCTTATTGAAAAAATCTGTGCCGTTAAACACATTAACCAATCCAAAAAGCCCCAGTCCAGTGACTTTGCCTAACCTGAGATAATGCCATAAAGTCTTCAGCAGAAAGTAAGGGGAAAAACATACAGAACGAATGCATCCTAGAGAGAAAAGTCAGTGGGGGAGTCATAGTTGTGAATCCTGTGCTGAAAGCCAAAAAAATAACTTTGCCGTATGGTCTTCTGATTTCCAATTTGAGTTTGGATGCTCTTGTTTTTTATTTTTGATTATTATTTTCCTTGTAGATGCACTGTGAGTACCATTCCCCTGTATTGGTTATCATTATACACAGCAAGCAGAGTCCCCTGGCAGACTGAGATGTCAGAAAAAAGTCTGGCATGAGTGGGCCCAGCTTGGAAGTTAATTGGATTGAGGGCAAGGGCGGACTGACAGGTCGTTGACTCGGGGCTCCTAGTTGTTCAGGGTCCAGGCTGGACGAGCGGCCCCGTTCTCCGGTTGCGCATGCGCGGCGGCCCGGCTTCCGGAGCAATGCGGCACTCGCGCTCGGCGGTCGGCGCTCGCGCATGCGCGGTGGCGCCCGTTTGTGCGCCATGGCGCACAATTAGCGTTCTAAAATGGGCGCCTATAGAAGCTGCCTGACGGCAAAGGCAATCTTGTGCTGGTCGGTCTTTCCTAGCCTTCTGTAGTGCATGTGTGTCCATCCTCGTGTTAATCCCAGATCTGGTTACTGACGATGTCTGCACACCCTGGGCTTGTTTAAACGGACTTTGCTGCCTCCTTGGTTCCTGTGTTGGACCCCTGGCTTGCTCAACGGACTTTGATTGCAGGATCATGTGTCTTGACCAACATGATTGCTCAACGAAACTTTGCTTGCCAGATCCTGTGTTTGACCCTATGCTGTTTGCCTCTCAAACCGGGACTTTGCTTGCCTGTTTCTGTGTTTGACCAATGCTTGCCTCAACGGAGATCATGTGCTCCTTTTTTGATCATGCCTGATCCTGTGACTGACTGCACCTAGCTTGCTTCCAACGGTACTGTGCATTAATACCTGTGTTTGACTCCCCCAGGCATGCTTTACCGGGAGCTTAATTGTAAATAAAAACGATATGTAATTGAGAATGTTCTACAGTTGACCGGAGATGTCTGAGCCCCTAAAACGCAAGGTTGAATTTGGGCTCCATGCACTCTTCACTTACCCTGTCTCCAATTCTGACGCGGCTTCTGCTCCTGAGGCCAGGTTCAATCGTTCTTCCAAGGCATCCCATCTGTCCCACCTGACGGAGGTGACCTGTTGCCTCCTGGTGGCATTTGTTCCCTGTCTCTACCTCTAGGGTGCAGGTTGCGACGGGGCTCGCAAGGGAGTGAAACCGCTCTCAGGCCATCTCAGGTCTACGGTTAAGTACATCTCTGATTTGTACTGACCAGACATGTCTTGAGACCGGACAGTGCGTGTTCACCTATTGAGATACCTGTGCCAGCAGGTGATAGGCTGCACTTACTGAGGCAGTTCAAAAACTGCAGATGGGCTACGCTCTAGTTGACAGTAGCCTTACAGCAATTAAAACGGGCCCTCCCCATCTGCCCCTTGCATGCTGGATAAACTCAGCCCTATCTTCAATTAGCGGTGGTTCCTCCTATCATAGAAGTCCCTCCATCAACTACCACTGTTAGAGTCGTGTGGCCTCCCCTGAAACCTTGGGTTTGCTACTTGCACCTGTAAGTTTCTCGGGTGTGATCGAAAAGTGGTTCAGGGCTTTCATATAATATGCATGTAACCTGTACCTGGCCTCCTGCAGAGACCAGGAACACTTCTCCTCTGAAGTGGTGGTTGATGAAAGTGGGGGTCTTAATCTCTCTCACTGGCCGAGGATACACCAGGCGTGGGCCGATTAGACTAGAATGGATATGAGATTGACACCGATGTTGTACTCATGGGACACTTTTCTTCGAGTGAGCATGTGTCCGCAGCTCTATGAATGAACCCCCAGAAGGGGGCCCATGAACCAGCTTGACCGCTGCCTGGCCCCTCCCCATCACCCCTGAAACACCTGCATCATCTTCCAAAGGCCGGAGACGTTTGAAGGTCTTACAATATCTGAATTCAGGAAAATGGTCAGACTGACACCGGCTTGTGGAGGAATGGGACGGACCTCATGTATCAGTTCCGCAAGGACTCTCTGACTCCATTTAAGATGGAACTTGCACTGGATTGATGTTTGTTCCGGAATCTGATGGAAGAATTCATAAAAGCAGTCACACAAGACTCGACAGACGCCACCTGCATGTTGAACGCGTGTCTGAACGTTTCCAGGACGCCTCGCTCCCAGTTTGGATGTTTCCCAGAAGCAGTAGTCCTGCCACCAGCCTTTTTGTCTTTCGCCACCTGTGGCCTCTTGTTGGAATCGAAACCCATGCGCTAGGGGGCCTGGTTCAGCGCCCTCTGACCCCAGAGGAGCGTTTTACACAGTCGCCAGGCCATCATGGGCCTTTATTTGAGGAGGGTTCCGGGCTCGATACTTCGCACATGCCCCATTTTGGCCCTGTAAGGTCCCTTCCAAGTTTAACTTGAACTACCAAGTCTCCCCCGGTCTGTGTCTCACACTTACATTTCCCTTTTTTTATCTCTTGGCAGGTTAAAAAAACGGGAAAGGAGGTCCGCCTCCCGGCCTTATAGTTTTGATTCCGGGGCTTTGCAGCTGCTTCTTGGATTTCATCACTCGTGCCCGGCTCCAGCTTCCCCTTGTCCCCATGAAGCAGTGCCGCAAGGTTCATTCTAGACGATGGATCCCTTCCGCGCTAGGCTTGATCACTGTGGAAACCAACCCTTTTCCTGGTCACCACACGATTACTGGCCATTAAGGAGATCCTTTCGCTTGCGATATCATTTCAGTTCTCATCATGTTTCCCATCATACTTGGGGCTCACTTGGTGGGCAGGCAATGAACCCTCTGATTAACTGGCGGGACGAAGGAGGTTCCTTCCTTCCCTACTGTTCCAAAAACTGCTCCCCTCAACCAGGCTTCCTGCTCAGCTCTTAGTTCCCAGTACCCGACAACCTGAAAACATGTCCACCTACTACCTTAGAATTTAGGAGTTTTTGACAAACAACAGGCGACCACCGCCTGCCACCCACCGAACCCTATGACTGTCTATAGACCTCTTGCCGGTGCTGTGCTGCGGTCCCTTTCGGCCGAATATTCCCTTGTCCGAGACCCGAGTTAGCCACTCTAATGCCTATATTGACGAAAACATGGCCAAGGGGTTCATCAGTCCTTCCTCCTCACCTGCTGGGGCCGGCATTTTCTTTGTGGAGAAGAAGGACGGACTCCCTGAGGCCCTGTATCGACTATAGAGAGATCAACAAAAATTACCATTAGAAACCGGTACCCTCTTCCCCTCATCCCCGAACTGTTCCAACGGTTTCGGTCCGCTCAGGTCTTCTCTAAACTTGACCTCCGAGGGGCCTATAACCTCATACGGATCAGGCGGGCGATGAGTGGAAGACCGCTTTTTAGATCAAGGTTCGGGCACTACGAGTATCTCGTAATGCCATTCGGGCTCTGTAATGCCCCGGCAACATTCCAACACCTAGTGAATGACATTTCCGGAGATACTTGGATGACTTCCTAGTAGTCTACCTGGATGATATACTCATCTTCTCGGCCTCTCTCGATCTCCACCGTACGCACGTTAAAATAGTCCTCACACCATCCTCAGGCAGCATAAACTTTTACCTGAAAGCAGAAAAATGTGAGTTCGAGAAGTCCACGGTACAGTTCCTGGGGTTTGTTATCTCTACCAGTGGGGTTGCCATGGATCCACAGAAGGTACAGGCCATTCAAGATTGGCCGGCTCCCAAAGATAAAAAGGGAGTTCAGAGATTTATTGGGTTTTGCCAACTTCTATAGGAGGTTTATCGTGGGCTTCTCCTCCATTGTGGCACCGATCACCCTACTCACCCACCAACACAGTCGGTTTCAGTTGGTCTCCTGAGGCCCAGGCGGCCTTTGTCCAGTTGAAGTCCTTATTTTTTCATCCGCCCCGATCTTACGGCACCCAGATCCCGCATTGCCCTTTGTGTTGGAGGTGGATGCCTCTGAAACTGCCCTCGGCGCCATTCTCTCCCAGCGCCAGGGTGCCAAGGCCCTCCTTCACCCAGTGGCCTTTGCCTCCCCGAAAGCTGAGCCCCCAGAGAGAAATTATGATGTGGGGGATAGGGAACTGCTGGCCATTAAATTTGCCCTCGAGGAGTGGCGGTACCTCTTGGAGGGGGGGGCATCTCACCCTGTTATGGTTTGGACCGACCATAAGAATCTTGAATATCTCAGGACAGCCAAACGGCTGAGACCCAGGCAGGCTAGGTGGGGCCCTCTTCTTTTCAAGATTTAATTTCCTCATTGCCTACAGACCAGGTTCCAAGAACGGAAAGGCCGATGCGCTCTCCCGCATGTTCCTAGAATCTCCCCAAGAAACCAAACCCAGTACCATCCTGACTCCACAAAACTTCGGCCTACTGACTCAAATAGACCTCATGTCCACAATCAAAGCTGCGACCGAACACGACCAGGTCCCTACCAACCTCTCACTGGCCAAACACGATGACCTCCTGTGGTCTGGGGAGAAGATCTTCGTGCCCCCTGGGGTAAGACCGCCTTGTGCTTGAAACCTTCCATGACCACAAATTGGGGCAGGCCACTTTGGTTCCAGGAAGACCTCAGAGCTTTATTGCTCGTTCCTTTTGGTGGCCAGGCTGGAGGCAGGACTGTAAAGATTATGTCGCTTCTTGCGTCCCTTGCCAGCGCAGCAAGGGACCCAAGACCAAATCCTGGGGGCTACTGAGACCACTTCCCATTCCGGATCGCCCATGGGCAGAAGTCTCCATGGGACTTTATCGTGGAGTTACCCCCTTCCAGGGGATATACACCACCATTCTGGTCATTGTGGACCGGCTCTCTAAAATGGCTCATTTTATCCCTCTGGTAGGTACCCCGTCTGCCTCCACCACGGCTGACGTATTCTTCAAAGAGATCGTAAGACTTCATGGGTGCCCAGGAGCATCACGTCCGACAGGGGTAACCCAGTTTTACTTCTAAGTTTTGGAAGGAATTATGCAAATCCCTTGAAATAAAGATCTGCTTGTCTTCTGCCTACCATCCCCAGAGCAACGGTCAAACGGAAAGGACCAACCAGACACTTGAACAGTACCTCCGTTGCTTCTGCTCTGATTCCCAAAATGACTGGTCCTCCCTCTTACCCTACGCTGAATTCGCATATAATAACTCCATTCATTCCGACCCCACCAAGCAAACACCCTTTTTGGGCCAACTCTGGTTTCCATCCTTCTTTTCTCCCAGAATCTCCCCCCGGAAAACTCGTTTTCCTGAGCTCAAGACCGTGTAGAGTCTTTACAGATCAATTTTAAAAAATTGCAAAAATGCATGCAGGAGGCTCAAGAAGGGTACAGTAAGCACTTCAACAAGGGGAGGAAAGGAGAACCCGGCATTTGGGGTTAACGACAGAGGTCTGGCTGTCCTTCCTCAACCTGAAGCTACCTGTCCCCTCCCGGAAATTGGGGCCAAGGTTTATTGGCTCTCATTCAGGGTCACAAAAGGATAGTGAACCCTGTGGCTTTTGAACTTGATTTACCTCCAATGTTACAGGGGGGATCATCCTGTTTTTCATGCCTCCCTTTTGAAACCCAAACCACTCCCAGGGCCCCTTTTCCTGGCAGAGAAGAACCACCTCCTCCTCCTCCTGTTTTAGTCGAAGGCGAGAAGGAGTTTGAGGTAGAGGAGATCCTGAGTTGCAGGAAAAAGGGCAGGCAGCTCCAATATCTGATCAAGTGGAAGGGTTATCCTCCCGAGGGGGGGGACAACTCATGGGGAACCCTCAAGGAAAACTTTGCACGCCCCAAACGTTTGATCCAGGCATTTCATCAGGGCACATCCTGAGTTGATGGCCAGTTTGGGGTGTCCAGAGGCACCCCTCGGGGGGGGCACTGTCAGGGACCCAGCGCAGGACGAGCGGCCCGCTCTCCGGTGCGCATGCGCGGCGGCCCCGCTCTCCGGCGCATGCGCACTCGCGGCTCGGCGGTCCGGCGCTCGCGCATGCGCACTGGCGCCCGTTTGTGCGCCATGGCGCACAATTAGCGTCTCCACTGGGCGCCTATAAAAAGCTGCCTGACGCACAGGCACTTTGCTGGTCTGTCTTTCCAGCTCAGTGCCTGTGTGTTCTCCTGTGTTTAACCAGATCTGATCCTGTATCCTGACCCCTTGGCTTGTTTACGGACGTTGCTGCTGCTACCTCTCCTGTGTTTTTGACCCCCTGCTTGCTTTTCAACGGACTTTGCTGCCTGATCCTGTGTTTGACCCCCTGCTTGCTCAACGGTACTTTGCTGCCTGATCCTGTTGTTTGACCCCCTGCTTGCTCCACGGACTTTGCTGCCTGATCCTGGTGTTTGACCCCCTGCTTGCTCAACTGACTTTGCTGCCAGATCCTGTTTGTTTGACCCCCTGCTTGCGCCACTGACTTTTGCTGGCCTGATCCTGTGTTTTGACCCCCTGCTTTGCTCAACGGACCTTTGCCTGCCTAATCCTGTGTCTCACTCCCTGCTTGCTTCCCACGGACTGGCAATATACATGTGTCTGGAACCCCCGGCCTGCTGTCCGTACTTACATCACTACTGACTTTCACAGTGACCTGTGTCAGTTCA
>JAQSEC010003337.1:0-11043 GCA_028564925.1 Lithobates sylvaticus
GCCATCACCCCCTGATCACCCCCCAGATCACCCCCTGCCCCCCCAGTCACAGTGTCACATATTGCAGTGATCATTTATTTACTAATCACTGCATTTAGTGTCAGTTGTGACTGAAATAACTGTCAGGGCAGTTAGTTTTAGGACCCTTAGGTCCAAGGTAGCCCCCTACCCCCCCCCCCCCCCCTACTAAATTTAGAGCCCAAAATGGCAAATCAAAAGTACACTAGTGAACAGGCCTACTTGTTTCTGAGTATGTCAGATAGTGAAGAGGAGGTCACTCATCTGTCAGAATCAGGCTCAGAATACGATCCAGTAGACGACAGCGGCTCCATGACAGATAGCTCTGGCGACAGTGGTGTGGTCCCTGCTAAGGTCAGGCGTACCCGATCCCGATCTTCTGCTGTTGTTGAGGTGCAGGAACCGCAGGTCTCTCGTATGGAGCAGAGCAGTACTACCGCCGCTATTCCTTCTGGTGAACTGGCAAGCACCAGCGGCCTAGTACACCCTGGACGTACATCCAGCACTGCAGTAACACTTGGTGACGTGGCGAGTCCCATAAGTGCAGTTCAAGCTGGCGAGGTGGCAAGCACAAGTAGTGTCCCGCTGCCACCAAGAAGAAGACAAAGGCAGGCCCGTCGATCACATAGTGTCCTTCCTGCAGAATTCGCCAATCCTGATTGGGTGCCCACCACTTCTGCAGAACCCGTACTTCCCCCATTCACTGGCCAACCCGGTATTCAGGTGGAAACAGCTGATTTTAACCACTTCAATACAGGGCTTTTAAACACCCTTCCTTACCAGAGCACTTTTTGCGATTCGGCACTGCGTCGCTTTAACTAACAATTGCGCGGTCGTGCGACGTTACACCCAAACAAAATTGACGTCCTTTTTTTCCCACAAATAGAGCTTTCTTTTGGTGGTATTTGATCGCCCCTGCGGTTTTTATTTTTTGCGCTATAAACAAAAGAAGAGCGACGATTTTGAAAAAAAACACAATATTTTTTACTTTTTGCTATAATAAATATCCCATTTTTTTTTTTAAAAAACTATTTTTTTCCTCAGTTTAGGCCGATACGTATTCTTCTACATATTTTTGGTAAAAAAAATCGCAATAAGCGTATATTGATCGGTTTGCGCAAAAGTTATAGCGTCTACAAAATAGGGGATAGATTTATTGAATTTTTTTTTTTTTTTTTTTTTACTAGTAATGGCGGGGATCTGCGATTTTTTTTTCGTGACTGCGACATTGCGGCGGACACTTCGGACACTTTTGACACATTTTTGGAACCATTCACATTTACACAGCGATCGTTGCTATAAAATTGCAATGATTACTGTGTAAATGTGACTGTCAGGGAAGGGGTTAACACTAGAGGGCGCTGGAGGGGTTAATGTGTGTCCCTAATAGGAGTGATTCTAACTGTAGGGGGAGGGGACTTAAGGGGAGGAGACCGATCATGTGATCCTCCGTACTGGGATCACATGATCGGTCTCCTACCCGCTGACAGGACGTGGAGCTGTGTGTTTACACACACAGCTCCACGGTCCCGCCCGGTCCCGTTGTTTTAACGGGCAATCGCGGGTGCCCGGCGGACATCGCGGCCGCCGGGCACTCGCACCGGGTCCCGAGCGATGCCGCGGGCGCGCGCGCCGCCGGCGGCGCGCGCGCGCCCCCCAGGCGGCCGGGAATCCGAGGACGTCATATGACGCCCACCCAGGATGGTAGATCCACCTTGTGGGCGTCATATGACTATGGCTGGGTATTGAAGCGGTTAAGCCATCCGATTTTTCATCGCTGTTTTTCACGGAAGATCTCTATAGATCTATTGTGGACCAAAGTAATATATACGCTGGTCAATACATCCCCAGTTGCCTTCCCTTGCCAGAGATTGGAAACCAATTACGGTTTCCGAATTTAAGTCCTTTCTGGGCCTTTCCCTCAACATGCATACATTTCCGACTCACCAGTCCACCATATGCCCGTGTTCTCTCGCTCCATGTCCAGGGCACGATACGAACAGATCTTGCGGTTCATGCACTTCAGTGACAATGAACTCTGTCGTCCTCGTGGAGACCCTGAATTTGATCGGCTCTACAAAATTCGGCCCCCCATAAACCACTTCAACCAACGTTTTGCAGCCTTGTTTACTCCTAATCAAGTTGTCTGCGTTGAGTCCCTGATTAAGTTTTCTGGCCGCTTGTCTTTCAAACAGTACCTTCCCAGCAAGCGTGCCAGATACGGGGTCAAGCTCTACAAGCTATGTGACAGGGCAACAGGCTATACGTGGAGCTTTTCGGTTTATGAGGGAAAAGATAGTTACGTAGAGCCGGAGAACTGTCCAGATTACATAGGGAGCGCTGGCAAGCTAGTGTGGAACTTGGTGTCACCCTTATTCGGAAAGGGGTACCACTTGTACGTGGACAATTATTACACGAGCGCGCCACTGTTTAGTCACTTGTTTGATCAGCAGATTGGAGCATGTGGCACCGTGCGACCTAGTCGCCGGGGCTTTCCCCAGCGGCTTGTTGATTCCCGTCTTAGGCTGGGGGAGAGAGCCTGCTTCAAGTGTAATAATTTGCTCGCTGTGAAGTGGAGGGATAATAAGAATGTTTTCGTTCTTACCTCCCTTCATGCAGACACGACAGTCCAAATTCGTACGGCGGCTGGTGTTGTGACGAAACCCCTCTGTGTCCACGAGTATAACCAAAATATGGGAGGGGTGGACCTCAACGACCAGTTGTTGGCGCCGTATCTAGTTGCCCGTAAGGCTAGACGCTGGTACAAAAAAGTGTCTATTTATTTGTTCCAATTGGCTTTTCTGAATGCTCATGTGCTATACGGAGCTTCAGGCGGGACTTTACCCTTCCTTGAATTCCAGGAAGAGGTTGTCACAGACCTTATGTATCCAGACGGTTCTGCGCCTCACCATTCCCTACCAAATGCAGTAAGCTGGCTGCATGAGAGGCATTATTCTTATGTCCTCCCGAGTACCCCTACCAATCGAGCCCCCCAAAAAAGATGTTGTGTCTGTAGCAAGCGCGAATTTAGGCGTGACACCCGTTTTTATTGTCCACGCTGTCCTGACAATCCTGGTCTCTGCATTGGTGAATGTTTTGAACGCTACCACTCACTAGTGAGGTATTAGCGTAGGGTACAGCATTTCACAGGCTAGGATACACTTTCACAGGGTCTCAAGAATGCCATCGCATATTGAGACCCGAACCGTTACAGTTAAAATTATAGTTACAGGATCTCAAGAATGCCATCGCATTTTGAGACCCGACCGTTACAGTTAAAATTATAGTTATAGTTTAAAAAAAAAGTGTAAAAAAAAAAAAAAAAGTACAAAAAAAAAAAAAAAAACCCCCCAAAAAAAATATAAAAAAAATAAAAAAAAATAGTTGTCGTTTTATTGTTCTCTCTCTCTCTATTCTCTCTCTATTGTTGCTCTTTTTTACTCTATTCTATTCTGCAATGTTTTATTATGTTTTATCATGCTTGCTTTTCAGGTATGTAATTTTGTTTACTGTGCTTTATTGTTAACCATTTTTTTGTTTTCAGGTGCGCCATTCAGTTGCAGCGCAGATTTATTTATCTTGACAGCAACAGCGTTTGCTCCCCCGATACATAAAGCCGCGACTCCAACACTGTAGGAGGTGATTTCACCACCACAGTTAAAAAAAAGAGCATAAATGCCGAAGCATGGGGGCAGCAGGGGTGGAGGAGCGATTTGCTCCTAATGCCACGTACATACGGTCGAAATTCCGATGGAGGCTTGCCCGTGGAAAAGTCCGACCATGTGTACGTGGCATAACTTTTTTGCAGGAGGATGCCCCCATGCTTCGGCATATATATATTTTAGGCACCGGTTGCGTTAACAAAATGTTTTATTTTTTACTATGTTTTTTTTGGTATTTGCTTTGCAGGTATGGTATGGTAAGGTCTTACTGTTATACTGTAATGTTACTTTGTTTTAATGTTAACCATTATTTTCTTAGCAGGTACGCCATTCCGTTGCAGCGCGGATTTATTTATCTTGACAGCAACAGCGTTTGCTCCCACGATACATAAAGCCGCGACTCCAACGCTGTAGGAGGTGATTTCACCACCACAGTTAAAAAAAAAAGAGCATATATGCCGAAGCATGGGGGCAGCAGGGGCGGAGGAGCGATTTGCTCCTAATGCCACGTACATACGGTCGAAATTCCGACGGAGGCTTGCCCGTGGAAAAGTCCGACCGTGTGTACGTGGCATAACTTTTTTTGCGGGAGGATGCCCCCATGCTTCAGGATATATATATTTTAGGCACCGTTTGCTTTAAAAAATGTTTTATTTTTTACTATGTTTTTTTTGGTATTTGCTTTGCAGGTATGGTATGGTAAGGTCTTACTGTTATACTGTAATGTTACTTTGTTTTAATGTTAACCATAATTTGCTTAGCAGGTACGCCATTCAGTTGCAGCGCGGATTTATTTATCTTGACAGCAACAGCGTTTGCTCCCACCATACATAAAGTCGCGACTCCAACGCTGTAGGAGGTGATTTCACCACCACAGTTAAAAAAAAGAGCATATATGCCGAAGCATGGGGGCAGCAGGGGCGGAGGAGCGATTTGCTCCTAATGCCACGTACATATGGTCGAAATTCCGACGGAGGCTTGCCCGTGGAAAAGTCTGACCATGTGTACGTGGCATAACTTTTTTTGCGGGAGGATGCCCCCATGCTTCGGCATATATAAATGATGCATGTATGCCCATCATTAGAAGTGGGTGGATGAAGGGAGGTCTTCTAATGGTGGGCATACCCACCAATCAATCTCTTTTTTTTTTTCGTTCAGCCAAGAGGCTGCTTGAAAAAAAAAAAGATTACAATATATGTCCAGTATGTTGCTGGACTTTGAATGATTATACCAGAATGATGCCTGCAGGTTTAGGTATCATCTTGGTATCATTCTTTTCAGCCAGTGATCGGCTTTCATGTAAAAGCAATTCTAGCGGGTAATTAGCCTCTAGACTGCTTTTACAAGCAATGGGAGGGAATGTCCCCCCTCCCGGATATAAACCGCGCCATTGGGAAGTTGGGAAAGCGCTGTATCACACCGATCTTGGTGTGGTCAGATGCTTTGAGGGCAGAGGAAAGATCTAGGGTCTAATAGACCCCAATTTTTTCAAAAAAAGAGTACCTGTCACTGCCTATTGCTATCATAGGGGATATTTACATTCCTTGCGATAACAATAAAAATGATAACAAATGGAAGGAACAGTTTAAAAATAAAACAAAAAAGCTAAATAAATAAAAAAAAAACTAAAAAAAAAAAAAAAAAAAGCACGCCTGCCCCCCCTTCTCTTGCGCAAAGGCGAACACAAGCATTGGTCTGGCGTCATATGTAAACAGCAATTGCACCATGCATGTGAGGTATCACCGCGAAGGTCAGATCGAGGGCAGTAATTTTAGCAGTAGACCTCCTCCGTGAATCTAATGTGGTAACCTGTAAAGGCTTTTAAAAATGTATATAGTTTGTCGCCACTGCGTGTTTGTGCGCAATTTTAAAGCATGTCGTGTTTGGTATCCATGTACTCGGCCTAAGATCATATTTTTTATTTCATCAAAAATTTGAGCAATATAGTGTGTTTTAGTGCATTAAAATAAAAAAAAGTGTATTTTTTCCACAAAAAATGCGTTTGAAATATCGCTGCGCAAATACTGTGTGGAAAAAAAAATGCAACACCCACCATTTTAATCTGTAGGGCCTTTGCTTTAACAATATATATAGTGTTTGGGGGTTCAACTTAATTTTCTTGCAAAAAAAAAAATATGTTTTCATGTAAACAAAAAGTGTCAGAAAGGGCTTTGTCTTCAAGTGGTTAGAAGAGTGGGTGATGTGTGACATAAGCTTCTAAATGTTGTGCATAAAATGCCAGGACAGTTCAAACCCCCCCCCCCCCCCAAATGACCCCATTTTGGAAAGTAGACACCCCAAACTATTTGCTGAGAGCAATGTTGAGCCCATCAAATATTTTTTTTTTGTTGCTTCTCCTGAGTACGGGGATACCACATGTGTGGGACTTTTTGGGAGCCTAGCTGCGTACGGGACCCCAAAAACCAAGCACCGCCTTAAGGCTTTCTAAGGGTGTAATTTTTTTATTTCACTCCTCACTGCCAATCACAGTTTCGGAGGCCATGGAATGCCCAGATGGCACAAACCCCCCCCCCCCAAATGACCCCATTTTGGAAAGTAGACACCCCAAGCTATTTGCTGAGAGGTATGGTGAGTATTTTGCAGATCTCGCTTTTTGTCACAAAGTTTTGAAAATTGAAAAAAAAAAAAAAAAAATTTTTTTCTTTACTTTCTTTATTTTCAAAAACAAATGAGAGCTGTAAAATACTCACCATGCCTCTCAACAAATAGCTTGGGGTGTCTACTTTCCAAAATGGGGTCATTTGGGGGGGTTTTGTGCTATTTTGGCATTTTATGGCCTTCGAAACTGGGATAGGTAGTGAGGAGTGAAATCAAAAATTTGCACCCTTAGAAATCCTGAAGGCGGTGATTGGATTTTGGGGTGCCGTACACGGCTAGGCTCCCCAAAAGTCCCACACATGTGGTATCCCCGTACTCAGGAGAAGCAGGAAAATGTATTTTGGGGTGCAATTATCAGGGAAGTAACTTGGATCAACCTTACCATCTCCCTGCACGCAGGCGCACACAAATGCACCATGGATTGGCACTCCAGCGGACGCACATTTGCGGCCCTACTCAGCGGCGCGCATGCGTACGCACAAGTGCACGCATAACGTGAATCCCCTGACCAGCCTATAAAAGGAGCCTTGGCAGAAAGACAAGTTGCTGGTTTGTCTCAGCTCACCTGTGTTCCTCTGCTTCCTGTTCCTGTTTACCATTTCCTGTTTGCCATTCCCTGTTGTGACCCGGATCGTTTGAAGACTACGCTGAATCTCTCCTGACCTGACCCCTGGCTTGCTTTACGGACTTCCTGCTCTCTCCTGTGTTTGACCCTCAGCCTGCTCCTGGATTATCTTCTGCCTTCAGCACTTAGCCTTGCTGGCTCCTGGACTGATTACCTGTGTTTGACCCTCAGCCTGCTCCTGGATTATCTTCTGCCTTCAGCACTTAGCCTTGCTGGCTCCTGGACTGATTACCTGTGTTTGACCCTCAGCCTGCTCCTGGATTATCTTCTGCCTTCAGCACTTAGCCTTGCTGGCTCCTGGACTGATTACCTGTGCTTGACCCTCGGCCTGTTTCTGGACTTTCCTCACCTGTTTTACAGACCTGCTTGCCACTTACCTTCTGGTCCGGTCCATCCTGCATGAGCCATCTTCCAGACCTTCACACAAGTCAGGTGTCCCGCTGGAGGCTTGTGCCTCTTGGTGCAACCCACTCCCTGTATCACCTCCAGGGGTGGTGTGCGCCGAGTCGCAACAGCCACCGCTCTCTGCATCTTGGCCTCGGTGAGTACCTCTTTGCTGATAGCAATTCCACATATGCCCATGGCATGTGTGGACAATATATAATTTAGTGACAACTTTGGGCAAAAAAAAAAATGTTTGTTATATTCCCGCAACTTGTGGCAAAATATAAAATATTCCATGGACTCAACATGCCTCTCAGCAAATAGCTTGGGGTGTCTACTTTCCAAAATGGGGTCATTTGGGGGGTTTTTGTGCTATTTTGGCATTTTATGGCCTTTGAAAATGTGATAGGTAGTGAGGAGTGAAATCAAAAATTTGCACCCTTAGAAATCCTGAAGGCGGTGCTTGGGTTTCGGGGCCCCGTACGCGGCTAGGCTCCCAAAAAGTCCCACACATGTGGTATTCCCATACTCAGGAGAAGCAGCAAAATGTATTTTGGGGTGCAATTCCACATATAACCATAGCATGTGTGAGCAATATATCATTTAGTGACAACTTTTTGAATTTTTTTTTTTTTTTTTTTGTCTTTATTCAATCACTTGGGACTAAAAAAAGAAATATTCAATGGGCTCAACATGCCTCTCAGCAAATAGCTTGGGGTGTCTACTTTCCAAAATGGGGTCATTTGGGGGGGGGGTTGTGCCATCTTGGCATTTTATGGCCTTCAAAACTGTGATAGGTAGTGAGGAGTGAAATCAAAAATGTATGCCCTTAGAAATCTAGAAAAGCTATAACTTTTGCGCAAACCAATAAATATACGCTTATTGGCATTTTTCTTACTAAAGATATGTGGCTGAATACATTTTGGCCCAAATGTTTGACTAAAATTGAGTTTATTAGATTTTTCTTATAACAAAAAGTAGAAAATATCATTTTTTTTCAAAATTTGCGGTCTTTTTCCGTTCATAGCACAAAAAATAAAAATCACAGAGGCAATCAAATACCATCAAAAGAAAGCTCTATTTGTGGGAAGAAAAGGACGCAAATTTAGTTTGGTTACAACATTGCATGACCGCGCAATTACCAGTTAAAGCAGTGCAGTGCGAAATTGAAAAAAGACCTCTGGTCCTTAAGCTGACAATTGGTCCGGGGCTGAAGTGGTTAAACGATTGTTTTTCACTGTTTTAGTGTTTGTCCCTTCGGATATTGTTGGACGAACTGTTGTGATCGGCTGTCGAAAGCTGTGTACTAACGATCAGACTATTGTGCGATCAATCCGAAAGCGATTTTTGTCATCTGATTATCTGATTGTGTGTACGAGGCATTACTGGGCCTAATCCCAGAGGACACATAACTCAGCACACAATTCCCTTGGGCAGGAGCCCTGAGAACCAAGACACTCTGGAAGGTTGTCCCAAATATTTATTTCCTCCCCAGTTTACACCATTGAGACAAGTTCCTTAGTTAATGGATGGGTGACTTAATATACCAAAACTCAGAAGTTAAACTGGTAGTGAAGCCTAATACTAAATATTCCTAAAAACGTTCCTCCTCCCTCTTCCTACTTATGCTGCATACTCTGTTTATAAAACATCTGTATACTTACCGTTTTTGTATGGTCTGGTCATGTGATCCTGCAACTCTGGTTCTCTTGTATAAGGAAGCCCTCTACAAAGGCTGTGAATTCAGGGAGCTGTGATGTCACCCCTAGGTTCATATGGCCCAGCTGTTGTCAGAGCTCCTTCCTCTCTTCTGCAGCACGCCCTGCCCAGTGGAATGAAGTGCCTGATAAAGTGATTCAGAAGTGCCACAACACAGGAGTTTTTAACCCCCTTCTTTGGGGTTAAAAGCGCCCCGCTAGCAGCCCAAAATCTCTGCTTAAACAGTGGTAAAGCACTGCTAAAACGAGTGTCGCTTTACTGCGAACGCGCCCACGGCTACAGTTTGAAAGGGATCTTAAACAGTAAACAATCAGAGTTCAGGCACTAAGAAGGGAAAGAACACTAATGCCGCGTACACACGAAGGGACTTTTCCCGGCGGACCTAGTCCAGCGGACAATCCACCGGACTTTCCAGCTGGCTTCGCCGGACTTTCCGAGTGGACTTGCCCACACACGCCCGGACTTCTCCGGCGGACAGTCCGCTGAACAAAGTCCGCGGGACTTTTGAAAATGAACGGACTTGCCCACACACGGAGCAGTCCGTTCATTTCGAACGTAACTTCAGGTACGTAGCTAGCGTAGGCAGTAAATGCCAGCGCGTTAGCTCCGTCACCTGGCATGGATTTAAAGGGAATCCCCACGCCGAAAAAAGGCGTGGGGGTCCCCCCCAAATCCATCTCAGACCCTTATCCGAGCACGCATCCCGGCAGGCCAGGAAAGGGGTGGGGACGAGCGAGCGCCCCCCCCCCCTGAGCCGTACCAGGCCGCGTGCCCTCAACATGGGGGGTGCCCTGGGGAAAGGGGGGCCGTGCGGCCCCCCCACCCCAAAGCACCTTGTCCCCATGTTGATGAGGACAAGGGCCTCTTCCCGACAACCCTGGCCATTGGTTGTCGGGGTCTGCGGGCGGGGGCTTATCGGAATCTGGGAGCCCCCTTTTATAAGGGGGCCCCCAGATCCCGGCCCCCCACCCTATGTGAATGAGTATGGGGTACGATGTACCCCTACCCATTCACCTAAAGTGTAAAATGTAAAGTAAAGAAACCACACTTTTGAAAAAATAATTTATTGCACTGCTCCGGGGGTCTTCTTCCGTCTTGGGGGTCTTCTCGCCGGACTCCTCCGCCATTTACGTAGCTCTTTTACCGAGCGGAGAAGTCCGGCTACCTTCTTCGTCGTCGCCGCCGTCGTCTGGGGGTCTCGATCCGCCTTCGGGGGTCTTCCGGGGTCTCTTCTGTTCTTGCCGCTGTCGTCGCTTTCTGCACCGCCTTCTTCTTCCGCCTTCTTCTTCTTCTTCTTCCGATGTTGACACGTCGCTCTCTCTGGCCGGAATGCCAGAGCCGTGCTGTGCTGGGACTTATATAGGGACAAGGGGACAGGGTCACATGCTCATGTCACATGGTGACCCCGCCCCCTTGTGATGTCACAGTCCCAGCATCCTCCGGGACTGTGACATCACAAGGGGGCGGGGTCACCATGTGACATGAGCATGTGACCCTGTCCCCTTGTCCCTATATAAGTCCCAGCACAGCGCGGCTCTGGCATTCCGGCCAGAGAGAGCGACGTGTCAGAAGAAGAAGAAGAAGGCGCAGAAAGCGACGACAGCGGCAAGAACAGAAGAGACCCCTGGAAGACCCCCGAAGACCCCCGAAGGCGGATCGAGACCCCCAGACGACGGCGGCGACGACGAAGAAGGTAGCCGGACTTCTCCGCTCGGTAAAAGAGCTACGTAAATGGCGGAGGAGTCCAGCGAGAAGACCACCAAGACGGAAGAAGACCCCCGGAGCAGTGCAATAAATTATTTTTTCAAAAGTGTGGTTTCTTTACTTCACATTTTACACTTTAGGTGAATGGGTAGGGGTACATCGTACCCCATACTCATTCACATAGGGTGGGGGGCAGGGATCTGGGGGCCCCCTTATAAAAGGGGGCTCCCAGATTCCGATAAGCCCCCGCCCGCAGACCCCGACAACCAACGGCCAGGGTTGTCGGGAAGAGGCCCTTCTCCTCATCAACAT
>JAQSEC010003719.1:0-11057 GCA_028564925.1 Lithobates sylvaticus
TTCAGCTGAACCAGGCAGGCTTTTACATCAATAGTCAGCTGCATACTAGCCTTTGGAAGTAGGCAGGGATACCTCCTTCTGTTTGAGTTGCCTGATGTCAACTCTCTGGGTTGATGTATGGCACATTCAGCTGAACCAGGCAGGCTTTTACATCAATAGTCAGCTGCAGACTAGCCTTTGGAAGTAGGCAGGGATACCCTTTCTCCACTTTAACAACACAATGGTATGAGAGACGTCTTGCTCCGATGTCAGGTCTAGTATGAACACTTTCTGATTAGTAACTAACACCGTCACTGCTTGGCAGACTTGCTCCTCTGACCAGGTATTTCAAGAGATTTCGACCACCACAGTTGATTACCGGTGGCCATTTTGCTCAACACACCACTGGATTGCAACAGCCCGTGTAAAAGGGGCCTGTTCTGTGTAGCAAGGGATTAAGCGTTGCTGTCACGTACCTTTTGAGTAGAGCCTGGAGAGCAGAGGAGGCCTCTCGTACAACCCCGGTTCAAGGACCACTGAGGTTGCAACAGCATCCGCAAGAGCCTCGTGAGGTAGGAGTGCCTGTGGCGATGTTCTCCATTTAGCAGGGAAGCAGATGGCAGCAGTAGTAGAGGCTGCTGGTTGGCTGCGGATGCAGGCATGTTGTGTATGCAGGTACGTTGCAGGTGCCAGTGTACTGTAAACATAGGTATGCAGAGGCTGTAGGAGGCTGAGAAGACTGGTGCAGAGTCAGACAAGCCAGGTCATACATGGAAGATCAGATACATCACAGACATCAAGCAAAGAATGGTCAAAGTTCAGGTAAATCAAGGTCAAGGCAAGCCGGGGTCAGGATAGGAGAGAATCAGAGTAGTCAGGAAGCTGGGTCAAAATCAGATCAAGGACTGGCACAGGATACAGGGGAAAGCTGCAGATCAGCCTTCAAGGCACGAGTGTAGCTGCCATCCTTAAATATGTAATTCTGGCGCCAGTACTAATGGGTGTGCACACATTCGCACATGTGCATAGGCATTTGCACAATCACGTGAACATGTCTGCCAGGAAGGGTATTTGTGAATTTGTGCCTATGCATGTGTAGCGGGGTCTTTCCCCTTTTAGGGGAGAAGACTACATTCCCCATAATTCCCCAGGCTCCCGGGAGGATGGTTTCCGCCCGAGAGGCTTCTGGGGGAGGTGATAAAAGGGAAGAGGAGAGACCGCCTCTTCCTCTTCTGACTGGGCTGGTGACGCAGAGACTTGCAAGTGAGGAGACACCTGTGCGGACCGGGACTGCTGAAGGCCTGAAGCCTGGGCCTTGCAGCAGGTGGAGAGAGACTCTCACCCCTCAGTGTCAGCAGCAGCGGAGCGGAGACTTTTCCCTACAGACGGTCGGTCGGAGAGAGGACCGTAGCGCAGGGGCTGTGACGGAGGAGGCCGGACGCCGCCATTGGAGGTCCCGGAGCTGAGGACGGTACCCCAGGAGTGGTGAGCGAGCTGAAGGGCTCATCATACTGTTACATTCACTTCTATGCCTATTGAACTGCCAAGGCACAGTTTACCTCAGAGCAGCAGATGTTACTTTCTGTGGATTACAAATACACCCTTTAAAGCTACATGTGCACCACCTCTACAGTTCTCTTGCCGGTGAAGAATACTGTACTTATTCAAGGACTGAGCTCTATTGCTAGGGATCAGGCCTGGTCCGTTAGGTAGGCGCAGTTAGAGTGTTGCACCTCAGGGGTGCATAGCAGACGGTCGCTACATTTGGCGCTCCGTTCCCCATTGCCATTTTGATATATAGATGTGTACATGTTTGAGTGCATATTGCAGGGACCTGCTAATGTATTGTAAGTCAAATGTTTAAATGCATGTTACTATTTATTTTCTTACTGCCAAAGTAAAGCCAGTTATTCTTATCTCAGCAGTCTGCTTGTGAGTTTAAGTCCATTACACTTAGAGTATAAGTGATATTTACATGTGCCTAGATACATACCCCTTTACAAACTGTGCCAGAGCGGGTAGAGCAGATTGCCGGGGGGTTGGTGGAGCTGTACTCAGGGACCCAAAACAAACTTGCGGCCCTCTTAACTGGGGGTATCGCTACACATGCGTAATTGCCTTGCACATCTGCTGCACTATGGCCAGCATGTCCATGACAGTTGTATTTCCGCTCACCTGCACAGGAATTCACTGAGGAGCAAAGCATAGGCAGGGGTAGCACATTCCAATGCTAAAAGGCAGTGCCATGATATATCAAGGGGCTTACTGGATAGGACTGGAAGATTTAGTGTGATTGTTAGGATGTATGTCAGAGCAAAAAAAAGAAAAAATGCAATCTCTGTAATATGCATGTTACCCTGTTTATCCCTTTAAAGACTCTGTACATAGAGAAAATACCTTTTTTGATTTGCAGAAATGCAATCCTGTTATGCCGCATACAAACGAGCGGATTTTCCGTCAGAAAAAATCTTGGATGGTTTTTCCAACAGAATTACGCTCAAGCTTGGCTTGCATATACACGGTCATACAAACGTTTTCTAAAATTTCGACCGTCAAGAACGTGGTGACGTACAACACTACGTCGAGCCGAGAAAATTAAGTTTAATGCTTCCAAGCATGCGTCGAATTGTTTCCGAGCATGCGTAGGAATTTTGCACGTTGGAATTGCTACTGACGATCGGAATTTCCAATCAGAACTTTTTCCGACCGAAAAATTGAGAACCTGCTCTCAATCTTTTGCTGGCTGGAATTTGGCCAGCAAAAGTCTGATGTAGCATACACACTGACGGAATTTCCGACCAAAATCGGTCTTTTGCTGGCCGAATTTCCGATCGTGTGTACGCAGCATTATGGGCTGACAACACACAGAATTTTTGTGGACACAGCGATGTCAGCCCTGCCCAGCTGTCTTTTGATAAACTGTAATGTAAGCCCTATCTTAATCTATAGTTATAGTTCTAAAAGAATATAACAATGTGCATAAAATAGTAAACATACAACTGGTGTAAAGTGCAAAATATAGCAAAAACAAACAAATAATGTGCACAAAATCTGTAAACGCACTACTAAAACGCATAGATAAATATAAAGTGCCAAAAAAACTCTGTGAGGTTATATGGACCCTTTAGAGTTACAAGGTGCCATGCACAATAACACACCAAAAAATAAAAATATCAATAATAATAACAATATTAGATGAAAAAAGTGCTAAATGCATACATATGTGATAGCAAACATGTATAAAAGATTTATAAAAAAAAAAAGTGCAAGTGCATAAACCACACAAGTGTCTCTATATTATTAAAAAAAAAAACTGTTCTTTGTGGCAGCCTGTCTTGGGCTGTGATAAGAAACACAAAATGTTGATTGATGTGAGACTAGATGCAGGTGACGTGATCTCCGGTGATCATACTATTGACATGCTTGTTACATCCAACCATGGCTCTGAATCATGCATAGGTGAAATCCGGGAACCCCTTATGGTAATAAGCTCACCTCAGAGCGTGTGATCAGCTTTTACACTGAGTCAAAACACGCATATGAACCACTATAGGGTTCTCAGCTGTTTCACTGGATCAGTAGTATCCTCAGTGCAATGATCTCAGAGGCGGATGAAAAAAGAAAAAAGACTAATAGTGCAATACTGTTTTTCAAAATGTAATAGACAAGTTAAAAACCATTCCCCTGCCGGGGTACTCACATGTATAAGGTGCGTCAGTGCACCGTACTTCATAGGACTCAATAAAATACTGTAAACAGTATAGGTATGGCTTGTATCCCCTCCAGGCAGGTGTACTGTCTCTCGCTCCGTCCTGGCCCCTCCCCTACGTGTGTCGATACTCAGGGTGTGGCATATCTTCCTCAGGGGGTTTTCACAGGTTGGTAGGGGGTTCTTTAAGGCTCGCAGGATTTTGTTGTTTTGTTGTAATGTAAGCCCACCAGCTCTCCCATCTCCACTACATACTGTAGATACTAACCCTCCTGTAGTCCTAATAAGAACCAGGAAAACTGATTAAACTTTTTGAGATAACGCATGACATGTTCACACGATGGCTCTAAATATCTGACAAAATTAAAAAGTATTTCTGTGATTTTAAAAAAGAGATAAAACAAATGCTTGCAATTGTATATTTAACAGAACAAAGGGTGGCATGTAAAAGAAATTCATTGTTAGGTTTTCTGTACACTTTAAAAGTTTTTGCATTTTAAAGAAAATGTCTGGATTCAGTTTGGTGCTTTAGCTCATTTATCTTCATAGGACAAGGAAGGTGTAGTTACACTACCTGTATCCATGCTAGCAGAAATAAGCAACCAAAATTTGCACTGCAAGAGACATTCATCTTCCAAAATAAACAAAGATTTTAAAGGTCAGTCATGGGGAGCCGAGAGTGCTGATATATGAAAAAAAAGGATGCACAGGTACTTTTGCCCTCTGTTTTAATTATTTTTGTCAAAAACATGGAACAAAAGAAGGACTGTTTTGGATTCCCTTGTCCTTTCTCAAGTTCATATTCATAGGTGGCTGATAAATTATCCCAAGAGCTGATAAGCAGGGGGACAAAGATTACTGCAAATGACAGCATAGTTTACTGCATACAGACCTTTAACACGTTTGAAAAATGTGGGCCAGCAAGCGTAAAACATTTGAATAAATAAGGTGCATTGTGTGCTCACCAAATTACACAACATTTTCCTTTTATGCAAACATAGGGTTTGATTTACTAAAGGCAAATAGGCTGTTCACTTTGCTAGGAAATGTTCACTTTGCAAGGGAATTTTCCCTTAGCTAGTAGTGACTGAGGTTAAGCTATGTTGGGTTCCATCACCCAAGCATGTGCAAGCAAAAACACTTTTTTCCTTGCAAAATTAATTTTCACTGCATTCATTAAGATAATAACGCAAACCGATGGATTTATTTAGCTGTTTTTATTAGTGTTTTTTTTTCAATACAAATGAAGTGTTTTTAGCACTTTGCTGAACTGTACCCTTCACCACTATAATCAGGATGTAGGTGTCACCATACGTGTATCATGTATCAACACATGTATCCTTTGCATGGAAAATCACTATTGAAGGCAAGTGAGGTCTTGTAATAGGTAATATTTTATACATATATTTGTATCATGTTTACATGAAATATTTTATGTGCATTTGATTTGATAAGTATATAAAATCTAGCTGCATTATTTTCATTTGTTTTATATATTTTTTTAAGTCCTAAGCTCATTACTCTTTGGTATCTTTTTATCTGCAAATTTTCTTTTAAGCTATCAAAAGCAAAACATGTTCTATAAAAGCCAACAAAAATGCTGTACAGCTAATGATCAGCTATTTGAACTGAGATTACACTTGGCATAATTAAATGCAGTTATAAAAGAAAAAAATGAATTAGTAATGTTGTTAAAAACACAACACAGGGTATATTGCATGCCGTTTTTGGAAATGATTGGACCAGTATCATTGCTTCACAATTAAAGAAACATGTTTTTTGATAATAGAGCTTAAAGACATGTTTAAATATTAATGTCTCCATTAAGGATGAGCCGAACACCCCCCCGTTCGGCTCGCACCAGAACCCGCGAACGGACCTAAAGTCCGTGCGAGCTTTAGAACCCTATTAGTTATAATGGATGCGAACGTTCGAAATTAAAAGTGCTCATTTTAAAGGCTAATATGCATGTTAATGTCATAAAAAGTGTTTGGGGACCTGGGTCCTGCCCCAGGGGACATGTATCAATGCAAAATTTTTTTTTAAAAACGGCCGTTTTTTCAGGAGCAGTGATTTTAATAATGCTTAAATTGAAACAATAAAAGTGTAATATTCCTTTAAATTTCGTACCTGGGGGGTGTCTATAGTATGCCTGTAAAGGGGCGCATGTTTCCCGTGTTTAGAACTGTCTCTGCGCAAAGTGTCATTTTTGAAAGTAAAAAAGCTATTTAAAATCACTCGCGGCTAATGTTAATTCACGGCTCCCGTAACACAGAGAACAGTGATTCATTGAAACTCATTCATAAAAAAAAGTCATTGATAAAAAAAAAAAAAAAAAAATGAAAAAAAAAAGCGTAG
Organism: Lithobates sylvaticus; assembly: GCA_028564925.1. Taxonomy (NCBI): domain Eukaryota; kingdom Metazoa; phylum Chordata; class Amphibia; order Anura; family Ranidae; genus Lithobates; species Lithobates sylvaticus. Next base: position 6,047 of record JAQSEC010003719.1, read on the forward strand.
GGGTCCCCCCAAATTCAATAACCAGGCCCTTCAGGTCTGGGATGGATATTAAGGGGGATCCCAGCCAAAAAAAAAAAAAAAAAAATGGCGTAGGGTCCCCCTCAAAATCCATACCAGACCCTTGAGGTCTGGTATGGATTTTAAGGGGAACCCTAGCCAAAAAAAATGGCGTGGGGTCCCCCTCAAAATCCATACCAGACCCTTATCCGAGCACGCAACCTGGCAGGCCGCAGGAAAAGAGGGGGGGACGAGAGCGGCCCCCCCTCTCGCCTGAACCGTACCAGGCCACATGCCCTCAACATTGGGAGGATGCTTTGGGGGTCTAAGACCCCAAAAGCACCTTGTCCCCATGTTGATTAGGACAAGGGCCTCTTCCCCACAACCCTGGCCGGTGGTTGGGGGGGTCTGCGGGCGGGGGGCTTATCGGAATCTGGAAGCCCCCTTTAACAAGGGGACCCCCAGATCCCGGCCCCCCCCCTGTGTGAAATGGTAAGGGGGTACAAAAGTACCCCTACCATTTCACCAAAAAAGTGGCAAAAATGGTAAAAAGGACAGGAGACAGTCTTTGACAATTCCTTTATTAAAATCTTCTTTCTTCTTTCTTCATCCTTCGGATTCTTCATCTTCTCCTTCCTTCATCTTCTTCCATCTTCTTCTTCCATTTTCTTCTTCCTCCGATCCGCTTCTTCTTGCGCTGGTCTTCTCGTCCTTCTCGTCCGGCATCTTCTTCCGTCGGCGTCGGCGTCGGTGTCGGTGTCTTCTTGGGCCGCTCCGCGCAATGGGAGGCTCCCGCTGTGTGAGGCTCCGCTCCATCTGACAGGTCTTTTAAAACGGAGGGCACCTGGTGACCCCGCCCCCCTCTGACATCATGGGGAAAGCCATCATGGAATTCCCCATGACGTCCCTGTGCGTCAGAGGGGGCGGGGTCACCAGGTGCCCTCCATTATAAAAGACCTGTCAGACGGAGCGGAGCCTCACACAGCGGGAGCCTCCCATTGCGCGGAGCGGCCCAAGAAGAGACAGAGACACCGACGCCGACGCCGACGGAAGAAGATGCCGGACGAGAAGGACGAGAAGACCAGCGCAAGAAGAAGCGGATCGGAGGAAGAAGAAAATGGAAGAAGAAGATGGAAGAAGATGAAGGAAGGAGAAGATGAAGAAACCGAAGGATGAAGAAAGAAGAAAGAAGATTTTAATAAAGGAATTGTCAAAGACTGTCTCCTGTCCTTTTTACCATTTTTGCCACTTTTTTGGTGAAATGGTAGGGGTACTTTTGTACCCCCTTACCATTTCACACAGGGGGGGGGCCGGGATCTGGGGGTCCCCTTGTTAAAGGGGGCTTCCAGATTCCGATAAGCCCCCCGCCCGCAGACCCCCACAACCACCGGCCAGGGTTGTGGGGAAGAGGCCCTTGTCCTAATCAACATGGGGACAAGGTGCTTTAGGGGGTCTTAGACCCCCAAAGCATCCTCCCAATGTTGAGGGCATGTGGCCTGGTACGGTTCAGGCGAGAGGGGGGGCCGCTCTCGTCCCCCCCTCTTTTCCTGCGGCCTGCCAGGTTGCGTGCTCGGATAAGGGTCTGGTATGGATTTTGAGGGGGACCCCACGCCATTTTTTTTGGCTAGGGTTCCCCTTAAAATCCATACCAGACCTCAAGGGTCTGGTATGGATTTTGAGGGGGACCCTACGCCATTTTTTTTTTTTTTTTTTTGGCTGGGATCCCCCTTAATATCCATCCCAGACCTGAAGGGCCTGGTTATTGAATTTGGGGGGACCCCTACGCTTTTTTTTTGTTTTTTATTAATGAATGACAGCTCTCTGTGTTACAGGAGCCATCAATTCATTAGCCGCGAGTGATTTAAATAGCTTTCTTCCTGCAAAAATGACACTTTTTTGCAGGGAAAGTTCTAAGCACAGGAAACCTGCCCTCCTTCACAGGCTACCTATAGACACCCCCCAGATGTGATACTGCAATGCTGTTCTAACAGCATGCACACACATATCCCCAGAAATAAAGAACATATTGTTGTCAGCAGTCAGCAGCACACTGACACGCTGACACTGTGAGTGAAACATAATATGCGAGGCCGCCGCAGCGGCGGCCTCTTATACCGTGGGGCGTGTATTAAAGCCCCTGAGCTATAATTGGCTACAGGCATCCTGCCTGTAGCCAATTATGGCTCTCCTCGCTGCCGGCGCTGTGATTGGCCAAGCATGCGGGGTCACAGTGCATGCTTGGCCAATCATCAGCCAGCATTGCACTGCGCGGGCCGCAATGCATTGCGGGGCCGCTCGCATCACACGAATTTGATGCGAGCGGTCCCAATAGTTCTGGGCTCGCCGAGCGAGCGAACACCGGTGCTCGATTCGAACATGGGTTCGAATCGAACACCGGGCTCATCCTTAGTATTTGCGGATGAAATGTATGTAATGGGTTATTTGAAAGATAAAAAATGACAACAGCTGTGTAATGTTCTCCTTTAATAGACTTCACAGTGATTTGCCGAATCCAATCATTTCAAGGGACACAACCATTAATGAAGAGTCCTTAATGACCATTTCAGGTTCTTAAGGGAGTTTGCTCCACATGGGGTAAATATGACCATTCACTGATGGAAAATTTGATAATGTAACATGGAAGACTGCAAATTGTACTCTGAGTTTATTAGTATGGGTATCCTATTTTACAGGACAAAATCAACCAATTTACTTTAGCAATTGCCATCACACATTCAAATGTAACTGCTATTAGTAAGTTTTAAATAAGTGATAAATCCATTATGTTTACGTGGCTTTTTTGATAAACAAAGCAATTCAGCACCAGCACTAACTAATAAAAGGGTTTGTTTAAAAATACAAAAGCCATGTAATCACCATGCAAGCAACAGTGTAGAGAGCAGCGGCTTTTAGTTGTTCTAGAAAATTAAAGAATTAAAGGATATGTAAAGGTTAGTTTAAAAAAAAAAACATGTCATACTTACCTCCTCTGTGCAGTTGGTTTTGCACAGAGTTGCCCCAATCCTCCCCTTCTGTGGTCCCTCAGCGGTGCTCCTGGCTCCTCCTCTGCTTGAGTGCCCCCACGTAGTGCCTCTCTCCCGCGTGGCACTCTTGCGGGCGTGCTCCCATGTCCTGCTGCTGCATCCATTGACACAGACAGCAGGAATCTGCCTCACCCCCGGCTCCTGCATCATTGCATTTGATTGACAGCAGTGGGAGACAATGGCTGTGCTGCTGTCAATCTACCCAATCAGGACCCAAGACTGGGGGATGGTTTGCTCGTCCCGGTCGCTGGAAAGACCGGGTTCAGGTGAGTAAAAGGGGGGCTCTGGGTGGCTGCTGCATCACAGAAGGTTTTTTGGCTTATTGCATAGAATGCATTAAGGTAAAAAACCTAGAGGGTTTACAACCCCTTTAACATTTCAGAAATCATTTTAAAAATGTATAAAAGCTTCTATAATTGGTTCCTGTGGGTTCCACAAGAGCCATTAAAGCTTTTTACAACTTTAAAGACCACTAAATGCCATTTTAATTGTGGCTTACCTATTGACCCCAGTGCTTTTGCTCAATGTCTTACATTTTCCGAAATGTTTCTAGTTTCGTCAAATTTTGTTTGTAGTGAAAACTTTAGATTTTGTTCATTCCTAGCCAGAAACAACAAAAGGCGAAGTTATTCTTATTTCAATCATCCAGCCACGTGTGGGCAAATATACAGATTTTTATTTTTTCATCAACATGATTCGGAATTTTTTGTAACGGTAATTTTCATTTAGCTTCACCTCATTTACAAATTTACATAACAAAGTGAAAATCAATTTGCAGAGTGAACATACCCCACTCTTTTACTAGATCAATCTGAACCAGACATGTGCCTTACCCGAGTCTAGCTCAGACAAAGTAAGTAAAGCTAAAGAAAAATATAAAACTTTCATACTTAAACATGCAAAATTATAGTGATTTATGATTAAATATTCCAATATTTTGTTCTCTTTAATGAGAAACTATAGTCACATAGTGGCACAACACTTAATCGTGACTTTTCTGAGCTGCCAATAATAATTCCCTATGCTTCAAGCTTACACTAAACCTGATTGTAAAAAAATGCTGTATCTCAACAGTTCAGTACCAACAGCAAAGCAAAACTGTAAGCAGTATGAGGACCTTTTGTCAGAGACAGGGATGAGGAGAAGGATGTTTTCTGATAAGGTATATAGGGAGAAGTATTAGCTTGACTCTTTCACTGAACAAACGATATAGAGTAAGAGGATTTGTTATTTTCCAAAGAAGATTAATAACAATGAAACTCATTACATAGATTTATTTTTATCTGTGATGCATTCAAACATTCAATATGGGCATAAAGAAGTTCATCATATTTTATCAAAAATGTAAACTTCATCCCAAAATTCAACTTCCGATCTTGTACAATAGACCTCCTGTCAATAGGTCTTAGGATGGCAGTATGTTTAAAGTGTGCATGTCACCAGGACTTCCGATGTCTGTTTACAGTAATGCCTCTTCCGTGTGGCAATAAGGACATTTTAAGAAATCTTCTAATACTGAAATTCTACATTAGACCCATGCATTAACAATACAGAATGATGCCACTGGGTTTACCTAAAAAACAACAGTGGATCAATGTTTTTGCGGCTATCCAGTGTATCTTGGGACACATGAACTGGAACAGTTGGAGCATGATCCAATGATCCAACCACTAGAAGACCTAATATTTTTTTAACAGATTGTGACATTCCCACTCAATGTGCCAACTTACTTACAATGAGAAGCCGTAATGATACACATAATTCATCTTAGCTAATTTTCTCTGAAAGTAACGCAAATGTTCCCCAAATCTAGGCAAAGGAACTTGTACTTTCCCCATGCAGTGCGAAGCGAAAGGTTTACATTATTGTTGACTTCAGCAGCAGCTTATACACTCCTAAATTCCACTGCTCTTTTTTGTCATTGGAGGTGAAGAGAAATATTTGGTACTTCTGGGTAAAGCGTACCATGT
>JAQSEC010001533.1:0-10991 GCA_028564925.1 Lithobates sylvaticus
ATTTAAACAATAGTCAAGGACAACACAAGTAAAAACACAAAATGCAATTTGTAAATGAAGGTGTTTATTATTAAAGGTGAAAAAAAATCCAAACCATCATGGCCCTGTGTGAAAAAGTGATTGCCCCCCTTGTTAAAACATACTATAACTGTGGTTGTCCACACCTGAGTTCAATTTCTCTAGCCACACCCAGGCCTGATTATTGCCACACCTGTTCACAATCAAGGCATCACTTAAATAGGAGCTGCTTGACACAGTAAGGTCCACCAAAAGATCCTTAAAAGCTACACATCATGCCGAGACCCAAAGAAAATTCAGGAACAATTGAGAAAGAAAGTAATTGAGATCTATCAGTCTGGAAAGGGTTATAAAGCCATTTCCAAAGCTTTGGGAATCCAGCGAACCACAGTGAGAGCCATTATCCACAAATGGCGAAGACATGGAACAGTGGTGAACCTTCCCAGGAGTGGCCGGCCGCCCAAAATTACCCCCAAGAGCGCAGCGACGACTCATCCAAGAGGTCACAAAAGACCCCACAACAACGTCCAAGGAACTGCAGGCCTCACTTGCCTCAGTTAAGGTCAGCGTTCATGCCTCCACCATCAGGAAAAGACTGGGCAAAAAATGGCCTGCATGGCAGAGTTCCAAGGAGAAAACCACTGCTGAGCAAAAAGAACATCAAAGCTCGTCTCAATTTCTCCACAACACATCTTGATGATCCCCAAGACTTTTGGACAACATTCTGTGGACCGATGAGACAAAAGTGGAACTCTTTGGAAGGTGTGTGTCCAAGTATATCTGGCGTAGAAGGAACACTGCATTTCAGAAAAAGAACATTATACCAACAGTAAAATATGGTGGTGGTAGTGTGATGGTCTGGGGCTGTTTTGCTGCTTCAGGACCTGGAAGACTTGCCGTGATAAAAGGAACTATGAATTCTGCTGTCTACCAAGAGATCCTGAAGGAGAATGTCCGACCATCTGTTCGTGTACTCAAGCTGAAACGAACTTGGGTTCTGCAGCAGGACAATGATCCTAAACACACCAGCAAGTCCACCACCGAATGGCTGAAGAAAAACAAAATGAAGACTTTGGAGTGGCCTAGCCAAAGTCCAGACCTGAATCCTATTGAGATGTTGTGGTATGACCTTAAAAAGGCCGTTCATGCTCGAAAACCCTCTAATGTAACTGAATTAGGACAATTCTGCAAAGATGAGTGGGCCAAAATTCCTCCAGGACGCTGTAAAAGCCTCATTGCACGTTATCGCAAACGCTTGGTTGCAGTTGTTGCTGCTAAGGGTGGCCCAACCAGTTATTAGGTTTAGGGGCAATCACTTTTTCACACAGGGCCATGATGGTTTGGATTTTTTTTCACCTTTAATAATAAACACCTTCATTTAAAAATTGCATTTTGTGTTTACTTGTGTTGTCCTTGACTATTGTTTAAATTGGTTTGATGTTCCGAAACACTTAAGTGTGACAAACATGCAAAGGAACAGGAAATGAGGAAGGGGGCAAACACTTTTTCACACCACTGTATATATATATGTGATCATGCACTTCTGCCTGCAGGGGGCATCTGAGCAGCTAAGAACAGACGCTTCTGCTGTGATGATTCACAGCAGAAGCCGATCTGTGGGTGGCGGGCACTTCCCCCTGTCAGAACAGAGTTCTGTTCTGACAGGGGGAAGGAATGGAGTCTGTGTTCCTGCAAAGCAGGGAATGAAATCCATCTCTTCCCATTGTAAAAGCAGCACATATAGTAAATGCAAACACTGGTTAGGCACACAGTTAACCCTTTTATTGCCCCAGATGTTTAACCACTCGATGTCCGCCGGCACACGCCGAGCTTCGGGCAGAGACTCAGAACAGAGCTCTGCCTATACAAACAAGACAGAGTTCTATTCTGACAGGGGGAAGGAATGGATTCTGTGTTCCTGCAAAGCAGGGAATCTATTCCATCTCTTCCCCTAGTAAAAGCACCTCTTACAGTATAGTAAGACACAGGCTAAGCACACAGTTAACCCTTTGATTATCCCTGATGTTTAACCCCTTCCCAGCCAGTGTCATTAATACAGTGACAGTGCATATTTTTAGCACTGATCACTGTATTAGTGTCACTGGTCCCCAAAAAAGTGTCAAAAGTGGTATTTAGTGTCCGTTTGTATGCCACAATATCGCAGTCCTGCTATAAGCCCATCTTGAACGCTGTTGCCAGGCTCATCCACCTCACAAACTGCTCAGCGTCTGTTATACCCCTCTTGCAATCCCTCTATTGGCTGCCACTCAGCTACCAAATTAAATTCAAGATACTAACTATAAGTTACAAAGCCATCCACAACCTGGCCCCCAGCTACATCACTAACCTAGTCTCAAAATACCAACCTAATCGTTCTTGTCACTCCTCCCAAGACCTCCTGCTCTCAAACTCCCTTGTCACCTCATCCCATGCACGCCTTCAGGACTTCTCCAGAGCCTCTCCCATCCTCTGGAATGCTCTACCCCAATCTGTCCGATTTTTCTCCTACTTTATCCACTTTCAGACGATCCCTGAAACTCATCTCTTCAGAGAAGCCTATCTGGCCCCCACCCAACAACTGTACATTTTATCTTCTCAATCAGCACATCGCCCACAGTTATTACCTCTTGTATCTCTTGATCTTCCCTCTAATGCCCCGTACACACGATCGGATTTTCCGACAACAAATGTTGGATGTGAGCTTGTTGGCTGAAAGTCAGACCGTGTGTATGCTCCATCGAACATTTGTTGTCAGACTTTCCACCAACAAATGTTGGCTAGCAGGTTTTCAAATTTTCCACCAACAAAACTTTGTTGTCGGAATTTCGTGTGTACACAAGTTCGACGCACAAAAGTTCACGCATGCTTGGAATCAAGCAGAAGGAGCCGCACTGGTTATTAAACTTCCTTTCTCTTGGCTCGTCGTACGTCCTGTATGTCACCGCGTTCCCGCGTTCATAATTGTTTGCCAACATTTGTGTGAACGTGTGTATGCAAGACAAGTTGGAGCCAACATTCAAACAAAATTCCACGTTTTTTTGTTGTCGGAAAGTCAGATTTTGTGTACGGGGTATTAGATTGTAAGCTCTAAGGAGCAGGGCCTTCTGATTCCTACTGTATTAAAGTGTATTGTATTTGTACTGTCTACCCCCAAATTGTAAAGCACTACATAAACTGTTGGCGCTAATATAAATCCTGTATAATAATAATAATAATAATAAGTCACTGATTGCCACCATAACTAGTATAAGAAAAAATTTAAATTCCAGTACATAGTTTGTAGACGCTATAATGTTCACGTAAATCAATCAATATACATTTATTGGGATTTTTTTACCAAAAACATGTAGCAGAATACATATTGGCCTAAATTTATGAAGAAATTTGATTTTTAAAACTTTTTTATTGGATGTGTTTTATAGGAGAAATTAAAAAAATATTGTTTTTTTTTTAATTGTTGGCCTTTTTTTTGTTTATAACGCAATTTTTTTTTTTTTTTTTTAAAACGCAGTGGCGATCAAATATCACCAAAAGAAAGCTCTGAAAATGATATCAATTTGGGTACAGCATTGCATGAACGTGCAATTGTCAATTAAAGTAAAGCAGTGCCTGATCGCAAAAAATGTGCCTAAAAATTAATGCCAAACAGCTAACTACACAACTGAAAAACCTGAAAACCTGGGAGCTGTTTTAACTACCAAAGGATTTTTAATTTGCTCCAGCTAAACCTAAGATTTACCTGCACTAAAGTGGGGTACACACTATAAGGAAATTTGGGCAAACGACCCTCCTATTTTCCTCGTTGTTTCACAGCAAGTCGGAACCGAGGAAGGAAATAATTTATGAAAATTCTCATACGAGAAAGACTTTTTTTGTTATTTATTGTTTCTAATCTTTTGTTTCTGATTTTTCTCATACGAAAACTGTACACATTAAATGAAAAACGTTTGTTCTGTTCCCATACGAGAAAAAAATTGGAGCTTGTCCCTTTGTAAATTTTTGTTTAGAAGGTTAGAATCGGCTGTCGAAAGTTGTGTACACACTATCAGAAAATCGTTCCTCAGACAAAAATGTTAGCCTGATTTTCTTTTATGCAGCGTACACACAGTCGGAATTTCCGATGGAAACAGTCTAATGGGAGCTTTTCATCGGATTTTCCGACCGTGTGTATACCCAATGGTCTCTTTTCTGTCAGCATTTCCAACGGACTTTGGATTGAGAGCCTGTTCTTAATTTTTCAGACGGAAAACCTTTTTCCGATCGTGTGTATGCAATTTCGACACGCAAAATTCCGACGCATGGGCGGAAACAATTTGACGCATGCTCGTAATCATTAAACTTCCCTTTTATAGTGCTGTCGAACAAGTTGTACGTCGAACAAGTTGCTGTCGAACAAGTTGTACGGTTATTGACCGTCGGAATTTGATGAGTGTAGGCAAGACAGTTTGAGCGAAATTCCGTCGGAATTCCGACGGGAAAACCATGAGAGCTTTTTCCGACGAGAATTCCGATCGTGTGTACGTGGCATTAGTGTATACGAGCCAAAAGGCTGGCCATATATTATTTGATTTTCTTGTACAATTTTCCAAAGCCATATAATATGAGGTCAAACCTAAACACTTTCACTTGAAAATTGTATACTGTATGACCAGCGTTACTGGACAGCTCAGCCAGCTTGATCACCTCCCCGCCTCCAGCATGTGATTGGATAATAAAGGAGTAGCAATGGAATGAAGATATTTTTCCCTTACACCTTTCAGCATGTTACTTATTAGCATTAGTCCATAAAGAGGAGCAAAGTGGCTCAAAATACTGACCCTCTTTCTAGATTTATTGTACAGGGGATTGCAAGATACTAACATGATAACAGAAATAAGTACTGAATCTAGTTGCATTTTAAAATACATAACTTAATTTACATAAATGTTACAACTGAAGCTTTTTTTAATAATGGTAAATTATTTTAATCTGTCTTTATATTAGCAATTTGAAAAGGTATATGGGATTTTTAAGTCCTAAATTACAGCAAAATAATCTTATAAAAAGTAGAAATTTATTCAAACAGTAAAAACAGACATACAAAGAGTAAATATTGATATTAGATTACTAATACATGTGCTGACTGATTTAATCTCTACATGTTCATATCCCCATGATTCTGTAGCCCTAATTCATATGCAAATGTTGTTGTGATTGTTGATTATTTTGTTTCTCCAAAAAACTCTGTTTACTTCTAGTGCTCATTGTGCCTGATATCAATTAAATCTCCTGAAGAAGCCAATTATCAAGGCAAAACATGTAGAGATGAACTCAGTCAGCACATGTATTAGTACTGTAATATCAATATTTACTCTTTGTATATATGTTTTTACTGTTTGAATAAATTTCTACTTTTTATAAGATAATTTTATTCTAATTTAGCACCTTAAAAATCACATATACCTTTTCAAATTTCTAAAATATTTTCTAAGGGATGTGGTGCTTTATTTTCTAGAGGATAGGCAGAATACCTTCTCTGTCTTTATATAAGCTTCTTTCTACATCCCTGCTTGGATAGAATCTGAATGTTAAAAGGTCAAACAGACAAACAGACGTTAATGCATTCTTCATTGACATCTCTCTGCAGCAAGGGGAAAGAGCAAATATATATATATATATATATATATATATATATATATATATATATATATATATATTGTATATGATCAGGAGCGGTGATCAGGATTACCTGTGTGATATGTGATTGCCTTGCCTGCTTTTTACAACTACTACACTATGAGATACTTCTTATGCCTTATACTGAGTTCCATATGTAGATGGTCCTGGCCAATTGGATGTTTTTCACTTGAGACTCTGATCGCATTATCCATCCATCCCAGTGGGTTGGCTCCCGAAGCGCAGCCAGATGCCCATCATTGAGATTTTACCTGCTGGGTGAAGAGTGTTGTTCACTTAAATTGTATCACTGGAATCTGGCAACATATGAATTTGTCTATGGACTTTTGCACTGAGCACATTTCTCTCTACAAGGGATTTCGTCTGGACTGTATTTCATGAGTGTGCATAGATTAATTATTGATGTATACTGTATGTTTAAATATTTTAGGCATTCACTTATATGTTTTCTCATTTCATCGAATGAATTTCAGAAAAGAATTATTGACTCATATTTCATGTTAAACCGCTTCTGCCCCGGAAGTTTTTACCCCCTTCCTGACCAGAGCACTTTTTGCGATTTGGCACTGCGTCAATTTAACTGACAATTGCGCGGTCATGCGACGTTGCACCCAAACAAAATTGACGTTCTTTTTTTTTCCCCACAAATAGAGCTTTTTTTTTTTGGTGGTATTTGATCACCTCTGCAGTTTTTATTTTTTGCACTATAAACAAAAAAAGAACGACAATTAAAAAAAAAAACGCAATATTTTTTACTTTTTGCTATAATAAATATCCCCCAAAAAGATATAAAATATTTTTTTTCCTAAGTTTAGGCCGATATGTATTCTTCTACATATTTTCGGTAAAAAAAAAAATTGCAATAAGCGTATATTGATTGGTTTGCGCAAAAGTTATAGCGTGTACAAAATAGGGGATAGATTTATGGCATTTTTAATTATTTATTTTTTTCTTACTAGTAATGGCAGTGATCTGCGATTTTTATCGTGACTGCAACATTATGGCAGACACATTGGACACTTTTGACACATTTTTGGGACCATTGTCATTTATACAGCAATCAGTGCTATAAAAAATGCACTAGTCACTGTAAAAATTTCACTGGCAGGGAAGGAGTAAACAACTAGGGGGCGATCAAGGGGTTAATTATGTTCCCTCTCTGTGTTCTAACTGAAGGGGGAGGGGACTGTTTAGGGGAGATTTTGTATGAACAGACGATCAGTCTCTTCTCCCCTCAGAGAACCGGAAACTATGTGTTTATACACACAGAACCCGGGTTCTGCATGTGTCACCAGCGGTGATCCCAACCGCCGGGCACTCACATCGGCTCCGGGGGCGAGCATCAAGCAATGGGTGAGCAGTGGCTGCGTGCGTGCGCCCCTAGTGGTCAAGGGAGAAGCGACGTTACATAACTTTGTTTCGTCCAGCTGTGCCATTCTCCCACAGTAAAACTGCAGGGGCTGGTCGGCACATGGTTAACAATTAAAATAAATAGTGCATTTCTACCATTTTATGTTATTTAGTTCAAAGTAAGTTATTGTAGCACCCTGCTCCTGTTAATCAGGTGCTTGCATGTCAATTTAGTGGGTTGTCTGTTCTGTACATAGGTCAGATTTAATATTATGGCTAAATTAGCCTCTGTTCCAGCATTGGCTGTGTTGAGCGTAGTTCCACACTGTCGTCTGTAGGTGTCATTGTCACCGCAGGCCAGTGATGGAAGGGCAACAGGCTAAGGTGTATTAAGTGTCCTTCTTTCCCCAGAAATAGCCCAGTGGGAGTGGTTCACCGCTGTGCATTCTGGGAAAGGATACTTAAGAGGCAGACGCCATTTTTTTGCTCTCTCACCTCATGGCCCACCTGGTCTAAGGTATGTGACAAAGCCTTTTTTGCCTCGGGGCCTTTTTGGCCTGAGGCTACGCTATTGCAAGTAGGCACGGAAGCTGTCTGGGGCCTACTGGTTAAGAGGTGATCCTGCGCTGTCTGTCCTGAAGAAGGGAAGAAGAAGAAGCCGAACAATTGAAAGATCCGGGGGAGGACTCATCTTGGAGAGAACCGAGCGAAAGGCTGGTATGTCAAGAGGAGCCTTGTGACTCAATGGGAGGATGCATCAAAACCAAGCTACTTCACAGTACTGCCAGATGGCTAAAGGAACTTCGGTACTGTATTGTTGTGTTCGCTACCAATACTGAATCCTATGGCAGAGGATTGTTCAACTAATACTGAATCCTATGGCAGAGGATTGTTCAACTAATACTGAATCCTATGGCAGAGGATTGTTCAACTAATACTGAATCCTGTGGCAGAGGATTGTTCAACTAATACTGAATCCTGTGGCAGAGGATTGTTCAACAATTATTGTTATCATCAAGTCTGTGGCAGAGACTTTTGTCCGTGCATCATTCCGGCTGCTAGGCCAGTGAGAGGGGCCTATCCAGGTGAGCAAGATCCGTTGACTGAAGGTGTACTTGTCTTCGGGATCTCAAGTTCCTCAGTAATCTGCACAAGGTATCTGAACTTTCCCCTAACCCTCTATCCTTCTACTGCTCAAGTTGTTTAATAAAAAGCATTGGAAAAAAAGAATTAAGTGACTGGTGCATACATCGCTGGGCGCAAGGCCCAGTATAGACTCCAAGTTTCTAGTATGGTGAACTGTGGGTAGGGGGTGACGGTAAAGACCCAAAATAATATCAGCAGCCCCTGGTCAGTGCTACATTATATTGAATTTTTAGTGTGCACATAATTAGATTGATTGCAGTGTTTTCTTTTTACATTTTATATGCCTGCTCTTCTATCTTTTCATTATTGTATGAACTACAGAAGTTTGTAGACGGACCATTAGAGGAAGTAAACATTCATTTTGCATTTCTCTGACTCTCTGCTTAAAGCGGGATTCCATTGACCTATCTGTTTTTTTTTTTTTGTCTGGGTCTTTGATAAACTTTAGTAATGGTAATATAGTACTCACTTTTTGTGTTTAAAACTTCCGCCGCTTTCCGAATTCGTCAGCAAGAAAAAGTTATAAAAATTCATCCTGGCGGTTTTCATTTTGCTTGTGGGCAATTATAGTACTCACTTTTTGTGTTTAAATCTTCCGCCGCTTTCCGATTTCGTCAGCAAGAAAAAGTTATAAAAATTCATCCTGGCGGTTTTCATTTTGCTTGTGGGCAATTGAAGCCCACAAGCATTTATTTCCGGGACGCAGTGAATGCTGTGTTCCCAGCATTCACCGCTCGATCCCGCGCATGCTCATTGGTAATAGCGAGCAGCGCTGTAAAATTCTGAGTTCCGAGATCTCGCGAGATTTCGGCAGGACGACGTTCTGAACAGAATCTTGGAAAGACTAAGCTCCCAGGGGACTTTGCGGAGCCGGGGAAAGGCGAAAAACAGGACTACTCCCACGGGAGAAGAGACCGGAAGTACAACTAATAATTAAAATAAAAAGGTAATTACGGCAAAAAAAATTTTTTAAAGGGGCATTTGAGCATCAAGGACAGTAACAGAATGGGCTAAGATTGACTTAAAAATTTGGGTACAACACCGCTTTAACTTGATGACTGATGAGGTCACCTCTTTGTTTTTTCTACTCTCTTGACCTGTCAATATATTCCTTTCCAGCCTATTAACATAGCTATTTAGCTCCTGCCCCTCCCTCTGTCATACTGAGTGCTGCTAGGAGATTGCAAAAGGATGATTCTAAGTCAAATACAGGTATTAACTGCTTGCATTAAAAATGCATTTAAGGATGTATTAATGAATACCTAGCTGCTTTAATTTGTGCCTTACAGCTTTACAATTTTTTACACATTTTACAAAATTTTGATTAGCTTTTAAATACCATATTTAAATGATCCAGAATAAATGTTCTATAAATGATCCCACTGGGTCACGACTCGTATACATTTATAACCAGTAAATAACACGATATACCCCCCTGCATGCTGTGCCTTTAAATGAACAGCGGGATTAAGTAATAATATCCGTTATGATTTAGCCACCTACTGCTGTCCCCAGATGGAATTTTTATATGAGGAATTTTAGGCCTATAAAACAGCAGTCTGAATGGACCCTGCAAATTAAAATGTTATAAGTTTGATTGACAGAGCAGACATGACAGACATCAGGTCACAGTGGGTGTTCTCTGTGCCACAAACTAAGTACGAGGCAGCTCCATATGTCATGGAATAATAATGAGGTTAGACTGAACGCCTGCAACTGTGTAGGTTTGCAAGAAAAACATGGTACACATCCAACATTTTATGTTTCTTTTCTGCAGTCCATAAATGGTAATTTTGTATTTCATTTCATTTGCATGCCTTGCGCAAATACATTCTGTGATTCTGACTCAAGAACTTTTTTTAGAAAAACTTGAATAAATATATTTTCTAGTTTTGCTTTTTATCTTCAGAATTGATTTGCAGGAAACCTGTGCTTTGCCAATGTAAGGCCAAGCAACTGGTACTTACCCCACACCCCCCTTTCTTCTTCCATTCACCTTCCGTTCACTTTCCTGTTCACCTGTTGACTTGCTGGAAGCAAAGGAAATAATCTACTCCCAGGTATAGGGGATCTGGGTGCACTGTCTCATTGGGGGAGGCCTTAGCACTGTTTAGGTTCCATTTTTATTGACTTGGAGCCGAAACAGGGCATATTTTCTCTATGAATCATGATATTGTTATTCACCCATCTGATGGGGGTGTTTTGAAAAATGTTTGAAAAATTGGCTTCAGAAGCTATTACTTCTGCTCCCCCAGTCAGTTAAATAAACAAAAATATATCATAATGATGATATTTTATTTGCATTACTTCCCTACAAGCTTGCTCAATTATAGGGCCTGTGAAGTGCAGCAGAGTAGAGCACAGCCTGACTTCCTGTGGTGCTTCTTCTTGTCCCAGTCAAAGTGCTGTGTCCAGAGGATTAAAGGGGTCTGGTTTTTAAATGACAACAGTACCTTCGGTAAAAATTGTCCTTTAAGGCATGTTCTCACCACCCTGGGTGCAGTCCACCTGGAAGAACAATTACCTCTGTCCCCATGACAGTTCTCTTTACTGTGTCCCCCAGCCCAGAGCTGCACAGCCTTGCTTTAGAAAGTATCCTAACTGAAGCCTTGGCCTCCATTTCCTATAGGGAGAGCCCTTTTCTGCAGTAGAGGCCACCATCAGTAAGGAATGAATGGGTCCGAAGTGCACATAGGGGGTTATTTACTAAAGGAAAATCCACTTTGCACTTGAAAGTGCACTTGGAAGTGCAGTCGCTGTAGACCTGAGGGGGACATTCAAGGAAAATAAAAAACAGCATT
>JAQSEC010001033.1:0-11011 GCA_028564925.1 Lithobates sylvaticus
AACAAGGATGTGGCTCCTTTAAGAAAGATTGTCAGTTAGACCACCCACCAGGAGATTTGAAAAAAAAAAAAGGTTGCCATGACAACTGTGATGTCATCGGCTGCTCTCATAAGTTCCTTATGAGAGCAGCCGATGACATCACAGTTGTCATGGCAACCTGTTTTTTTTTTTTTTTTTTTTTTCAAATCTCCTGGTGGGTGGTCTAACTGACAATTCCATTTAGCCTACTGGCCACTTAAACCCCCCTCCTGCCCAGACCAATTTTCACCTTTCGGTGCTCTCACACTTTGAATGACAGTTACTCAGTCATGCAACACTGTACCCAAGTTCATTTTTTGTCCTTTTTTTCCCACAAATAGAGCTTTCTTTTGGTGGTATTTGATCACCTCTGGGTTTTTTATTTTTGCGCTATAAATGAAAAAAGACCGATAATTTTGAAAAAAAACTAATTTTTCTTTGTTTCTGTGATAAAATTTAGCAAATTATTAATTTTTCTTCATAAATTTTGGCCACAAATTTATACTGCTACATATCTTTGGTAAAAATAACCCAAATTTGTGGATATTATTTGGCCTTTGTGAAAGTTAGAGAGTCGACAAGCTGTGGTGCAAATCATACAAAATTGATCACACCTGATGTACTGGTGACCTATCTCATTTCTTGTGACCCGAACAAGCCAGGATAGTAAATAGTAAATATCCCCCAAATGACCCCTTTTTTGAAAGTAGACATTCCAAGGTATTTAGTAAGAGGCATGGTGAGGTTTTTGATGTTGTCATTTTTTCCCACAATTCTTTGCAAAATGAAGATTTTTTTTTTCTTTTCCACAAAATCGTCATTGTAATAGTTTATTTCTCTCACCTGGCATGTGTATACCACAATATCATAGTTGTTAATATTTATTTTGGACCTTATTTCTGTAGAAAACATTTAACAGTGTAATTTCATGAGATAATTTATGTGTTTAGGGGAGTGGTTGGGTGTGGTAACTGGTTGCGAGTAACTCTTAAGGCCGGGATAGTGGCTCAGGACTTGAACTTTTGAGCTGTGTGTGTGTGTATATATATATATATATATATATATATATATATATATATATATATATATATATATATATATATAAATACATTTACAAAAAAAAAAAAAAACATTAATTGTAAATGATATCCCTTGTTTCTGTGCAGATATAGATATATATAAACTCTCGTATGTACATCGGTGGGCGGAAGTGATCTCTGGAGGTGAGCGGAAGCTGTGAGATGCCGGCGGTACACGCTGGCCCAGAGTCGTAGCTTAAAGCTTGTGGGCCCTGATGCAGAAGTTGACCTACCCGCCCACGCTACCACCCACCACTTCCACCGAGCGCCAATGTTTTTCAGTTAAGTGCCACGATACTCCAAGTGGCTAAAGATTTATTTACATATTGAGAGAGTAATTCAAAAGATTTTAAAGGTGTCATGATTAAGCCCTTAAGCATTCCCCCTTACATCAGAGCTCTCAAAGTCCTTACATCAGAGTCCCCCCTTACATCAGAGTCTGCAGGGTTACCCTTTACAGTGTAAGGGGGATCTCCGTGGTTCCTGATGTAAAAGGTGAACTCTGTGGTCCCTGATGTAAAAGGAGAACCCTGTGGACCCTGATGTAAAAGGAGAACTCTGTGGTCTTTGATGTAAAAGGAGAACCCTGTGGACCCTGATGTAAAAGGAGAACTCTGTGGTCCCTGATGTAAAAGGAGAACCCTGTGGACCCTGATGTAAAAGGTGAACTCTGTGGTCTTTGATGTAAAAGGAGAACTCTGTGGTCCCTGATGTAAAAGGAGAACTCTGTGGTCCCTGATGTAAAAGGAGAACTCTGTGGTCCCTGATGTAAAAGGAGAACTCTGTGATCCCTGATGTAAGGGGGATCTGGAATAAAAGGAAACTCTGATGTGGGGGGGGGGGTCTCTGAACACCTCTAATGTTGTAATGGGGAACGCTGAGGACTCTGATTTAAAGTAGTGAAGGCATTTCAAACAAAAAACAAAAACAAGCCCTGCAACGTAAAGGCATAATGTGCTAGTATGCACTGCATACTGGCACTTTATGAAAGACTTACCTTGGAACGAAGCCCTCCAGCGGCACGCTGTCACCGCTACAGACGCTTCCATATTCACTCGGCCTTTCTTCCCGGTTTGGGGACTCCGGCCGTCTGACTGGATGAGCTGCGATGACATGCACCGGAGTCTCTGCAGTGGCACACAGCTCACAGTGATGTCACCCGCTGCTGCCCAGTCAGTGCAAGTTTAGGAGATATTAACCACTTGCTTACTGGGCACTTAAACCCCCTCCTGCCCAGACCAATTTTCAGCTTCCAGCGCTGTCGCACTTTGAATGACAATTGCGCGGTCATACAACACTGTACCCAAATTACATTTTTATCATCTTTTTCCCACAAATAGAGCTTTCTTTGGTGGTATTTAATCACATCTGGGATTTTTATTTTTTTGCTAAACAAACAAAAAAAGATGGAAAATTTTGAAAGAAAAAAAAAATCATGTTCAATAGTTCGTTTTAAAATTTTGCAAACAGGTAATTTTTCTGCTTTATTAATATTCACTGATGAGGCGGCACTGGTGGGCACCGATAGGCTGCACTGATGGGCACTAATAGTCACAGTTAAGGCGGCACTGATTGGCACAGATAAGGTGGCACTGATGGGGACAGATAAGTCGGTACTGATGGGCACAGATAAGGCGGCACTAATGGCCACTGATGGGTGGCATAGATGGGTGGCATGGATGGGCACTGATAGGTACCACTGATAGATGGCACTGATAGGTGGCACTTATGGGCGGCACTGGTAGGTGACACTGATGGGCACTGATAGGTGGCACTGATGGGCTGCACTGTTATTCAGGCACTGATTGTGGGCACTGACAGGTGGCACTGTGGACACTGACAGATGACACTGATGGGTGACGCTGGTGGGCACTGATGTGTGGCGCTGGTGGACACTGGTAGGCAGGACTGTTGCCTACTGCTAGGTTGCACTTGTAGGGGGCACAGGTGGGCACTGATGAGCTGGCGGCAGCTCGCAGTGATCGAGACTAATGTCCCTCTCACTGCCGCCGGTGATCGCCTTTTTTTTCTCCTCTCGCTTTTTTCTCCAACACCCCTTTGCTGCTTTTGGAACTGCAGTTACAAGCTGACCTGTGGCCATATTTTGTTTATGGGCAGTGGCTGCCATTCCCAGACATTTAGCCTGGTTTCACACTGGTGCGTGCAGAACACTGCGTGTGATTCGCACAGGAATCGCAATGCATTCTTGTGTACATTACATGCAATGTCTGTGTGGTGCGATATGTGCCATACATTTTGTTTGGCTCAAATCACATCGGCACAAAAATGGTGCAGGACCCTTTTTTCCCCTGCACCTGAATTGCATCACATGGGTGTCCACACCCCCGCGATGCGATTCTGACAATCGCACTGCGTTTTGCAATTTGTTTTGTCGTTCATCTAACATTCACACTCGCAGCAGATCGCATGGATGTTGCCTGATTGCTATGCAGTGCAATGCGGGGAAAACGCAGTGAATCTTCTGCGTTTCCCTGATTGCACCGGTGTGAACAAATTGTCTGTAAATTTACAGGTGGTTGGCAATCCTGTGCCCCCCCTCCTGGTAATCACACATGCCCCCCCCCACCACCCCAGTTGCAACATATTCAATTCATTCCCTCATCAAGTTAATAACAGAGGTTTGCCCCCCTCCTGGTAAGCCACATGCACCCCCTTAGTAATGACAAATGTCCCCCCACCTCTAAGTAATGATAGGAGTCCTCCTCCTGGTAATCACACATGCCCCAGCATACAGCAGCACAGAGTCACACTTACCTGTCCCGGGCTCCACGGCACTCAGTCCTCCACTCCGTTCAGGTAACGGCACAACTTCTCCCCAGCCAATGAGAGCGGAGGAGGGGTGTGGTCTGAGGAGAAGGCAAACTAGAAGCTCCGGACTGGATTGCAGAGCTATGCTGGGAGACACAGGGAGGATCGGACCTGGATTCTATTTCCAGGATTTTGTGATAGTAAAATGCAGCATGTAAGATGACGTAGCAGGGAGCTGCGGGGCCCCCTGGAGATGAACGCGGGGTTGCTATGGCGACTCTTGCACCCCTTCACGCTACGCCCATGCACTGGCCAATGAACAGGCTCCCTTCTCTCCTATCCTGTGAGGACAAGGTGATCACACCAAATTTACAGCTCTAGATGGCTTAGGGTGGCCCGGGTATCGGGAGAGTGGTGAGCTGTATTTATGCTGTTTACACCCGGCTGGGAACTGACAAAGATTATATGCATACTCACCTTTCCCATTGACACCAATTACAGTTCCTTCTGTTCCTGCGGTATTTGCATCGAGGGCAGAGACTGTCCAACCATGCGAGCCGAGACTGCTACACTTGTCATCATTGCCCCCATTAATCATCAGGACCGCCCACCATCTCCCCATTGGGAATCCATTGGTGTTCTTTCATCACCATACCGGGACTGTATACTATCCGGATCACACTTTCATATATTTTACACTGAACTAATCTGTAGAGTTGCTATCCACTTCCATGGGAACATCTTACTGTATCTACTGAGCGGCCAGATCGACAGTATTGTGAATTTCTCCATTTTTTGAGTTGGCTCATCCAGATTCAAGGGTTCATGGTATTGTGGGGAGTGTGGAGGTTGACTGTCTTTTTTTTTTATATATTGTTTACAGAACACGCCTCACACTTTATTCATTACTATTGGGGTGACGGTTTTGGTTGTCTGGTTGAGGAATTGTTATCTATAATTCCTTTCCTCCCTATTAACCATTTACCCAGGTGTAGCTTGAGTGACTAATTTACATTTGTTATTTACCTATACAATACATTGTCTGGAGGTACTGCATGTTTTAC
The DNA here is from genome assembly GCA_028564925.1 of Lithobates sylvaticus. Lineage (NCBI taxonomy): Eukaryota > Metazoa > Chordata > Amphibia > Anura > Ranidae > Lithobates > Lithobates sylvaticus. Next base: position 4,931 of record JAQSEC010001033.1, read on the forward strand.
TATATAGATTCAACATTGTGAAATTTAAAGGATAAGTTCGCTATTAACCGCTTCAGCCCCTAAAGATTTTACCCCCTTCCTGACCGGAGCACTTTTTTGTGATTCGGCACTGTGTCGCTTTAACTGACAATTGCGCGGTCGTGCAACGTTGCACCCAAACAAAATTGACGTCCTTTTTTTCCCCCTACGAATAGAGCTTTCTTTTGGTGGTGTTTTATCACCTCTGCGGTTTTTATTTATTGAGCTATAAACAAAAAAATAGCGACAATTTTGAAAAAAAAACGCATTATTTCTTACTTTTTGCTATAATAAATATACCCCAAAAATATATAAAAAAGCTATATTTTTTCCTCAGTTTAGGCCGATATGTATTCTTCTACATATTTTTAGTCATAAAAATCGCAATAAGCGTATATTGATTGGTTTGCGCAAAAGTTTTAGTGTCTTTAAAATATGTATAATTTTATGGCATTTTTATTTTAAAAAATTATTTTTATTAGTAATGACGGCGATCTGCGGTTTTTATCGGGACTTTGACATTATGGCGGACACATCGGACACTTTTGACACTATTTTGGGACCATTGTCATTTATACAGCGATCACTGCTATAAAAATGCACTGATTACTGTGTAAAGGACACTGGCAGTGAAGGGGTTAACCACTAGGGTGCGACGAATGGGTTAAGTGTGTCCTAGTGAGTGATTCTAACTGTGGGGAGGATGTCCTTCAAGTCACATGACAGCGGTCACTTCTCCCGATGACAGGGAGTGGTGATCTCTGTCATGACTCAAGCCAGAACAGGGAAATTCCTTGTTTACATAGGCACTTCCCCGTTCTGAGGCTCCATGACACGGTCACCGTCAGACCGGCGGACATCGAGCCCGTGGGCACGGTCACGCTGTATGCGGCGGGCACGCTCGCGCCTGCTATCCTCGGCTCTTAAAGGGGACGTACAGGTACGCCCATTTGCCCACCGCTGCCATTGTGCCAACGTATATCACATGCGGCGGTCCGCAAGTGGTTTAAAAAAAACGTGCACGTTTTTTGCAGGTAAAAAAAGAGTGCATTTACCATTTTTATTTTTTGTAGGAGCCTGGAAAGCATTGCACCATGCAGGACTCCTACAGACTGTCAGTGTAAGCTGTCCTATACATTGTACAGGCAGGCTGTTTCACACCGACAGGAGGAATCAATGGACTACCAGAGCGCTCAACAATGCCCTGGTAGTTCATTGAGGATTAGAAGCTGACATCTTCAAAGGCTGTCAGTATCAACGGCCTTTGAAGCTGTCAGTTTGTAGTCCTCAATGAAACTACCAGGGAATTTTCACATTCACAGAACTCTGTGAATGAATAATGCTGGTTTTTTTTTTCATACGTTTTTTTTTTTTCTTTGTATCCTAGAGACCCAGTGGGTGGCAGGCGCAGGAGATATACACAGCACCATGAGTAGGTGCTTGGCCGGCCTGAGAGTGAGGCTTGGGACGACCGGAAGTTGCGGGTGGAGCGCAAACACACCCGCGCTTCCGGGTCATGAGTAGGTGCTTGGCCAGCCTGAGAGTGAGGCTTGGGACGACCGGAAGTTGTGGGTGGAGCGCAAATACACCCGCGCTTCCGGGTCGAGGACGCCACACAGAAAACTAGGAGAACTGTCTGCACAATAGGATACACGTCAGATATGAGCATACTCCTGGTAAGCAAACACCCTAAACTTCTAGGTGACCTTCTGGGGATTGTACTAGAGGATTGTCTGTATACTATTACTGGCTTGTAGGGTTATCACTTACCTACTATGCATTTTGTGAGAGATGGGTGTGCTTATGAAGAGGAGGGGCCTGGGGGTGCCTGATCACGCCCACGTGTGCACTCTTCTTATAAAAGGAGAGTAGATGTAAATGGGGGGAGATGAGACCATTGCCCGTTTGTAGGCTCTGAGGAAAGGGGTGCTCCCCAGAAACGCGTCAGCCATTCGCTAGAGGAAGCATCAGATTCCCTCGGTATCCAAGATTTGAGGTCAGAAGTTCCTAGCAGTGGACGTTTTTATCTATGCATTTGCCTTCAACTTGTACTCGTTTGTGAGTAGAAAATCTGCTGTTTTATCCTTTTTAATAAAGCCTTTTTAGTGGTAATGCACAAAGGTCGGTGCGCCCTTCTGTTTTTTTTTTTTTTTCTATAGTGTTTATGAACACCCATTGTTCTGAGGAGGGCTGCAAGACGTTAGACATTACCTTGAGGAATTATTTACATCACGAATCAAGAGACTAGACACCAGAGCGCAGGAGAATTTGTTGTGTACCCAGTGGGAGGCGCCAGATGGATTGCAGGAGAATGACGACGAGTGTGAAGAGGTGAGCGGTGACACTGTTATTTTCAATAACATTAAATGGGGTTTAGAAGTTATTTAGACCAGTGTTTTTTAACCTTTTTCCAGCCAGGCACCCTTGAAAAGTATTTTCAGCCTCGAGGCACCCTAGTCCAAGGCTTGGTTCACGTTACTGCATGCAAAATTGCGCTCCTTCCTGACACCCAGACAAATGCACTGCTTTTAACTGCTTCCGGACAATACTTTTTTCTAATTGATATACAGTTGCGACATTGCCCAGCTCTTTCCCAGCCTGTCTGCAGGGTAACGTAAGCAGGAGGAGCTTCTAGTCCTCTGCTGCTGGTCACACGTTCAAAGTAAAATAAAAAAACAGCCTTTGGGATAAACAATAAAAATAAATAATATCAATAAACTGTTTTAAATTAGCATACAAATATGTATTTGAAGTAAAATCTGTGGGCTCATTTCTGCCAGTCACAGGCTGTGTCATGTCCCTCCAGCCTGTGTCTTAGAATAAAAGGGAGGTGAAGCCACCATTAATCTACAAGTAATATCCCGCCCCCATTGTGTTTAGGTGGTTAGGGGGCATGGAGGAGGAAGGAGGGAGTGAGCTGTCATTTACCACTGTGTATACGCCCACCTGTGTGACTCTATAGTCACAAGGGCTACTCAGATGTGAACGGGAGGAAATGCTCAGCATAGAAACTCACTGAAAACTGAGCATGTGCAGAGTTGCCAACACTCCTCTGTGAAATTCCCTAGCTGAATTGGGGACATGAACAGAAGGTGGAGATGGAGAACAGCAGGATGCAGAAAAGTAAGTATGAACGGCGTGTAATACAGCATTTATTGATGAGTTTTTTTTAGTTTGGGTTTAGTGACACTTTATTTTTCTTCATATCTGAGGTCCTCCAGCCCTCTTAATATTTAGTGGCCCTTTGCTTTCTAGTGCTAGGATCAGGGCCGGGACAAGGGGTGGGTAGGAGGGGTGGTTGCCCTGGGCACTGTGGTATGTGAGGTGGGGGGACACCACAAGGAGATTAGGGGGGAGGGAATTTGTGTTAAAAAGGGGTATTTGAGGGGCTTCAGGGGGTAAGAATTGTTTTAGGAGGGCAAATTTAGGGAGGGTGTGCTAGGAGTTGTGATTTGGGGGGATTTGTGTTGGGAGTGGGGATGGGACACATAATGCCCATACATCTTGGGGGGGGGGGGGGGGGAAGCAATTTGGCATGTTCGCCCTGGGCTCTAAATGACCTTGTCTCGCCAATGGCTAGGATATTCTTTCTGTTGCTTATTATTACTAAATTTGTGGTCCACCAGGATCCTCAAATCCTTTTTCCATCACTAATTCTCCAAGTGTAACTTCTAGTGAGTATCTTGCCTATACATTTTTAACACCCAAATGCATAACTTTGCATTTTTTAACAATAAGCCACCTGCCAGGTCTCAGCCTATCGCTCTTGAATTATAAACAGGGGATTGGATAAGGTTGTAAGTAAAATGGGAAACTCCCTTAACGTTCAACTCAGACCTTTTGCGGTGATGACAATCCAGACAGACTGGCAGAATGACTCCATCATTTGGTTTAATAACATTTCCAGAAACTGAACGACGGTGAAATAATTCCTACAAGTCATCATTTTGCAGCCAGGCTCTGGTCATAACCGGTTGCATCAGATCGCATTTCATCGACTACGCAAAAAAAAAGGCAAATCTACTTTTGAAGCCATTGCAGGTGGTCTGTGATTTCTGGTTTTGGTAAATTCCATTTGGATTGTCTTCGTTGAACATCTGGGTATTTGCAGTAATTCGCTCCAAATGTTTGATTCTGGCATCCAAATGGAAAAGATTTATAGCACTGGCTGAGAGATAGAGTGAGATTTTTTTTTCTTCATTTGTTCTTTATGCGGTTATCATTATACAGGAAAGGGAAGTTCTACATAAACTGGGCTTGAGTTGGCGGAAAATCTCTGAGCCTTGTGCCTTTCTGCTGTAGCACAATGTCAGTTAATGTAAAGTGGAAGACAAGAAGGGAACAACATGAGGGACACACATGGGCACTGAGTGAAAGGTTTTGATATGTTGTTCTATTAACTGGAGTTTAAGAGAAAAAAGTTAAGAAAGGATTACACATCTTAGAAGAAAATAAATGGTTCCGTTGAGTTTTCAGCAGAAGTACAATTTCTAGACGTTCCACACCACATATGTAGATAGTCTTTACCTTCTCCTCTCAGCAGGTACTGTATTTAACAGTGTGAGTGTAACTTCACATGGCCCGTACTCTATTAAAGTCTTTCAGCACAAGCAGAACCTTGTGATGGGCTCTGTGCCTCAGGCTCCTTACCTGCATGGACTGTACATGTATCTGAAATGCAATGGGCATGGGCGTCTGCAGGTAGGGGCAAGGGGGGTCAAGTGCCCCCCCCCCCTGGAATCAGGGATAGGATCTTAAATTCAGCACAGTTGCGTTGCTATCGGGGTGTGGGCAGCCCGCATCCGGGTGCCACCCACCAGTGGGGTGACACCATCAAGGTGCTGTCAAGCCCCCCATCAAGTGTAGTGTGACTTCGGGGCTCTTTTCCCTGCTCAGTCCAGCAGAGAACTCGGCAGCGCTGTAACAGGAGAATGGCGAGCTGCGGACTATCAGGGTTTCCCCTGCTTGCCCCCCCCTTTCTCCTGTCAGGGAGAAGAGACGGCGGCTCTCACCAGGTTCCCCGCCCAGCTTCCTGCCCACTTGGTTCCTTCCCTATTGGCCATAAATGAGGGTCAATCAAAGGAGACTAGGAGTCCCAAAGATTGGCGGCCCCATTTTCCACAGGGAGGAGGCTACAGCTTGATCAAGAGAGATTGAGAGACTGCAGCCTGAAAAAAAGCTGAGGGAGAGAGCGCTACAGGACAAAGAATGAGGAGTGTGTGCACCCAGAGAGAGAGAGCCACGCTGCCCAGCGCCCCCAGAGAGAGAGCCACGCTGCCCAGCGCCCCCAGAGAGAGAGCCACGCTGCCCAGCGCCACCAGAGAGAGCCACGCTGCCCAGCGCCACCAGAGAGAGCCACGCTGCCCAGCACCACCAGAGAGAGCCATGCTGCCCAGCGCCACCAGAGAGAGCCACGCTGCCCAGCGCCACCAGAGAGAGAAAGACCGATCCACTATCAGAGTACAGACATGCTACACTACTGACCAGAGTCGCCCACGGGGAACCCAGAGTGAGCGATTGTCCAGCCGGAGGGATCACTGCTGTAGTTTTGCTGGGTCTGGTAAGAGGGCCTGTTGGCCATTATCCATTAATTATCCTAGGGACTGTACTACATCTGCAGTCTCTGACCATGATAATGACATTGTCGAAAAGGGGCGGTGCATGGGTGACCCTAAAATTATGCCCCCCTCTGAAATAATTTCTGCGGACGCCCATGGCAATGGGGAACATGGATTTTGCCTCTAGGAGGGGTATGTCATCACCCTAAGACTGCTTCACAAGTTGTCTTCCTGCTCACAAGAGGGGCACATGTACTCACTACAGTAGGGGTGCCCAACCAGTGGCCCGGGGGCCACACTTGGCCCGGAGAGCCCTCTGATGTGGCCCACGACCTCCTTCTCTGGGATGGCGGATTGGCAAATCCAGATCATGGGTTGCAGACCTGCCGTCCCAGAGCATCTGTGTTGTTAATGAAGCCGGCGGTAAAGAAAGCAAGCGGCTGTGGAGCAGAGCTGTGTAAGCTGATGCTTCCTGTATAGCGCTGGCTCCTGTCACAAGCGATTG
>JAQSEC010002549.1:0-15225 GCA_028564925.1 Lithobates sylvaticus
TGTCCTGGGGGGTCTATACAAATGTGAGGGGGGGGGGTTTTGTCCTAGGGGGTCTACTAATGTGGGGGGTTTGTCCTGGGGGTCTATACTAATGTGGGGGGGGGTTTGTCTTGGGGGGTCTATACCAATGTGGGGTGGGGGGTTTGTCTAGGGGGGGGTTGTCCTGGGGGGGTCTATACTAATGTGGGGGGGGTTGTCCTGGGGGGTCTATACTAATGTGGGGGGGGGGGGTTGTCCTGGGGGCTCTATACTAATGTGGGGGGGGGGGGTTGTCCTGGGGGGTCTATACTAATGTGGGGGTTTGTCCTGGGGGGGTCTATACTAATGGGGGGGGTTTGTCCTGGGGGGGTCTATACTAATGTGGGGGGGGGTGGTTTGTCCTGGGGGGTCTATACCAATGTGGGGGGTGGTTTGTCCTGGGGGTCTATACTAATGTGGGGGGGGTTGTGGTTTGTCCTGGGGGGTCTATACCAATGTGGGGGGGGGGGTTTGTCTAGGGGGGGGGGGGGGTTGTCCTGGGGGGGGTCTATACTAATGTGGGGGGGGTTTGTGGGGGGGGTCTATACTAATGGGGGGGGGGGGTTGTCCTGGGGGTCTATACTAATGGGGGGGGGGTTGTCCTGGGGGGTCTATACTAATGTGGGGGTTTGTCCTGGGGGGGGTCTATACTAATGTGGGGGGGGTTTGTCCTGGGGGGTCTATACTAATGTGGGGGGGGGGGTGGTTTGTCCTGGGGGGGATCTATACCATAGTGGGGGGTGGTTTGTCCTGGGGGTCTATATTAATGTAGGGGTGGTTTGTCCTGGGGGGTCTATATTAATGTAGGGGGGGTTGTCCTGGGGGGTCTATACTAATGTATGGGGGCTGGTTTGTCCTGGGGGGGGTCTATACTAATGTGGGGAGTGGTTTGTCCTGGGGGGTCTATACTAATGGGGGGTGGTTTGTCCTGGGGGGTCTATACTAATGTGGGGGGTGGTTCGGCCTGGGGGGTCTATACTAATGTGGGGGGGTGGTTTGTCCTGGGGGGGTCTATACTAATTTGGGGTGTTCGTCCTGGGGGGGTCTATACTAATTTGGGGTGTTCGGCCTGGGGGGTCTATACTAATGTGGGGGGGGGGGGGGGGGTGGTTTGTCCTGGGGGGGTCTATACTAATGTGGGGGGGGGGGGTGGTTTGTCCTGAGGGGGTCTATACTAATGTGGGGGGGGGGGTTTGTCCTGGGGGTCTATACTAATGTGGGTGGGGGTGGTTTGTCCTGGGGGGTTTATACTAATGTAGGGGGGGTTTGTCCTGGGGGGGTCTATTTTAATGTTGGGGGGTTGTCCTGGGGGGTCTATACTAATGTGGGGGGGTGGTTTGTCCTGGGGGTCTATACTAATGTGGGGGGTGGTTCGGCCTGGGGGGTCTATACTAATGTGGGGGGGGGTGGTTTGTCCTGGGGGGGTCTATACTAATGTGGGGGGTGGTTCGGCCTGGGGGGTCTATACTAATGTGGGGGGGTGGTTTGTCCTGGGGGGTCTATACTAATGTGGGGGGTGTGGTTTGTCCTGAGGGGGTCTATACTAATGTGGGGGGGTAGTTTGTCCTGGGGGTCTATACTAATGTGGGTGGCGGGCTGGTTTGTCCTGGGGGTTTATACTAATGTAGGGGGGGTTTGTCCTGGGGGGTCTATACTAATGGGGGGGTTTGTCCTGGGGGGGGCTATACTAATGTGGGGGGGGGGTCTGTACTAATGTGGGGGGGGGGGGGTCCTGGGGGGTCTGTACTAATGGGGGGGGTGGTTTGTTCTGGGGGGTCTGTACTAATGGAGGGGGTGGTTTGTCTGGGGGGTCTATACTAATGGAGGGGGTGGTTTGTCCTGGGGGGTCTGTACTAATGGAGGGGGTGGTTTGTTCTGGGGGGTCTGTACTAATGGAGGGGGGGTGGTTTGTTCTGGGGGGTTTGTACTAATGTAGGGGGGAAAGGTTTGTCCTGAGGGGGGTCTATACTGATAAAGGGGGGTGTTTTGTCCTGGGGGTCTATACTTATGGGGGGGTCTGTCCTGACGGAGGTATTTATACTTAGTGAAGGGTCTGCACTGACGGAGGGGGGGGGGGACTATACTTAATGGAGTGGGGTCTGTACTGAGGGATGACTATAGTTGGTGGAGGGGGGTGATACCATGTTTTACTGCACCAGGTGACACCAACTCTAGTGATGCCACTGCAGCTGCGGGCTCTTATTTCCCCTCTCCCTCTCCTCCTCGTGCGCTGCTGTACTAGTGAGCGGCGCACTATGTTTCTTCCCCCGCCTTCATAACGGCCAGGGAAGAAAAAACAAAGGAGCAAAGAAAAGGATTGTGGAACATGTGGTCCCAAGGACTGGCAGCCCCACTTTAACACGGAAACTGCAGCCCAAACAGCATGCGCAGCTGAATGGGAGAGAGAAAGCCAGGAGCCCGGGGAAGCTTTCAGGGAAGGGCACCCAGGACTCCAGAGGGAGAGGGCAGTGCTGAGAGAACACCATCAGAGAGAGAAAAAGCCACACAGCCTGGCGCCATCCCTGGTGGAGGAAGGAATAGAGTCATTGCAGGAATACAGATATGGGCTCTACCCAGCGGAGTCGCCACGGGCAATTCAGAGTGAGCTGACTCCTGATCAGAGGAACCGTTGTTGCTGTATCGCTGGGTCAGGTGAGAGGGCCGATCGGCCATTATTTACTACCATCTCTTGTAACATGTCTGCAGTCTCTTACCATCTCTTGTAACATGTCTGCAGTCTCTGACCATCTCCTGTATTGTGTGCAGCCTGACCGTCTCCTGTACTATGATTGCAGTCTCTGACCATCTCTGTAACATGTCTGCAGTCTCTGACCATCTCTTGTAACATGTCTGCAGTCTCTGACCATCTCCTGTATTGTGTGCAGCCTGACCGTCTCCTGTACTATGATTGCAGTCTCTGACCGTCTCTAGTATCATGTCTACAGTCTCTGACCATCTCCTGTACTATGTCTGGGGGCTCTTTCTAATAGACTCTCTAACAGAAGCCCCCTCTGTGTGCATCAGAGAGACTCCCCTCCAGGTCTCATTATTGTACGCTCTTCCTGTATTTTCTTTATTGGTAAAAGATCATGGGAGGATCCCAGGGTAATGAAGACTTCTTACGGGTACATCTCTGTGTTGAAGTCGTTGTCATAGAAACATTTGTAAAGGGGAGGAGTTGGTAAGATGACCACGCCCACGTGGGGGCGCCAGAAATATTTCTGCACCCAGGCGTCTGTGACCCTAGGATCGGCCCTGCCTATTGGCCATAACTGAGGGCCAATCAAAGGTGACTAGGAGAGGCAAGCTTCATGGGACATGTAGTCCCAAAAGATTGGCGGCTCCATTTTCCACAGGGAGGAGGCTACAGCTCGATCAAGAGAGAGATTGAGAGACTGCAGCCTGGAAAGAAGCTGAGGGAGAGAGTGCTACAGAACGAGGAGTGTGCTGGGCGGAAGCCAGAGAGAGAGCCTGCCAGGGCCACAAAAGAGTCATGCTGTCCAGCACCACCAGAGAGAGAGCCACACTGGCCAGCACCACCAGAGAGAGAAAGACTGAGCCACTACCAGGGTACAGACATGCTACACTACTGACCAGAGTCGCCCCCGGGGAACCCAGAGTGAGCGATCGTCCAGCTGGAGTGATCACTGCTGTAGTTTTGCTGGGTCTGGTAAGAGAGCCTGTTGGCCATTACCCATTACTTATCCTAGGGATTGTAATACGTCTGCAGACTCTGACCATAATAATGTGATAATGACATTGTCGAAAAGGGGCGGTGCATGGGTGACCCTAAAAAAAAAAACCCTGAAAAAAGTTCTGCGGACGCCCATGACCATATTGCTACACTTGGAGGCGCCTCTCTTCTCTTTTATACTCTGTAGGTCCTGCTGGATTTGGCTCCTAATCCCCCTGTGGAGGCTTCCATTTGTAGATGGACATGTTATGGTTACACAACCAATCACATTGCTAGAATCTTTTTATATGGACTATAAACTGAAGGACTTATGAATAAATGGTTGTAGAATGAATCATTTGAGTTTACATTATTTCTTATGGGGAAATGCGCTTTGATATACAAGTGCTTTGGATTACAAGCATGTTTCTGGAAATTATGCTCAAATCCAAGGTTTTACTGTGTATTGCTCTCTAAAATTGTTACATTGCATCTCTTGAGACAAAGACATGTGTATTTCCTATGCTCTTCAGCTCCATCTAGTGTCCATAATGCAATATTTTACTACTGCCCATAATAAAAGCTCATACATTCAGAAGTAAAATAGCCTAAAAAGCATTCATATTTGCCCAGGTCACACAGAATGATTGGACATGCAAATTTTCTGGACCAATGTCTATGCAAATGTTGTTATATGAGGTACCAAAGTGTTGGAGTTCCCCTGTGTGGAGAATGAAAGAATTTATAAATAACTTGGACGGATTGTGTTTCCCTACAAAGTTTCCCGCAGTCTCATCCGGTTGGGAAGCGTGCCAGGTGGTGGTCGGCTCTTCCGTTAGGAAAGTGAAAGTAGAATGTGAGAGCTCCCCCCTCGCCTCAAAGTCTCGACGCTGCAGTTATGGATTTTCTTGGAATTCGGCTGCTTCTCCTGCTAGGCCAGACTTGTAAGTAGTCATTATTATTTACATTGGATATGTAGGGAAGGGTGGAGGGTGTTCATGAGATTAGATATAATATATATAGTAAAGGTCTCTGATCGTCTGTTCTGGTCAGGGATATCAGAGATGTATAAGCCTGACTGTACTGCATAGCTCCCAACTGTCCTGATTTGGAGGGACTGTCCCTGATTTGGAGGGACTGTCCCTGATTTGGAGGGACTGTCCCTGATTTGGAGGGACTGTCCCTGATTTGGAGGGACTGTCCCTGATTTGGAGTGACTGTCCCTGGTTTGGAGGGACTGTCCCTGATTTGGAGGGACTGTCCCTGATTTGGAGGGACTGTCCCTGGTTTGGAGGGATTGTCCCTGATTTGGAGGGACTGTCCCTGATTTGGAGTGGCTGTCCCTGATTTGGAGGGATTGTCCCCGATTTGGAGGAATTGTCCCTGATTTCTAGGGACTGTCCCTGATTTGGAGGGATTGTCCCTGATTTGGAGGGACTGTCCCTGATTTGGAGGGACTGTCCCTGGTTTGGAGGGATTGTCCCTGATTTGGAGGGATTGTCCCTGGTTTGGAGGGACTGTCCCTGATTTGGAGGGGCTGTCCCTGATTTGGAGGGATTGTCCCTGGTTTGGAGGGGCTGTCCCTGATTTGGAGGGATTGTCCCTGGTTTGGAGGGACTGTCCCTGGTTTGGAGGGATTGTCCCTGATTTGGAGGGACTGTCCCTGGTTTGGAGGGATTGTCCCTGGTTTGGAGGGACTGTCCCTGATTTGGAGTGATTTTCCCTGATTTGGAGGGACTGTCCCTGATTTGGAGTGATTGTCCCTGATTTGGAGGGACTGTCCCTGATTTTGGAGGGACTGTCCCTGGTTTGGAGGGACTGTCCCTGGTTTGGAGGGACTGTCCCTGATTTGGAGGGGCTGTCCCTGATTTGGAGGGATTGTCCCTGGTTTGGAGGGACTGTCCCTGGTTTGGAGGGACTGTCCCTGATTTGGAGTGATTTTCCCTGGTTTGGAGGGACTGTCCCTGATTTGGAGCAAATGTCCCTCTGTCCCTCATTCCTCCTCATTTTGTCCCTCATTTTGGTCTGATCTATATAGTTGTATATAAAATGCACTTTTTATCTTTCAAAATGTGTTTCCCAGCGCTAAACCTTTCATCTGATTTCTAAATTTGTACATTTTAAAAAGCCAATATAAAGGATATAGTAGTGGTAAAAAAAGCCCTTGTGGATTTAATTAACCATTTTTTTGGGGTTAATTCTCCTTTAAGGGGGGTGTGGCAGGGGGCGTGTCCTGTGTCTACATACATTTGTTAGTAGGTGTCCCTCATTCCCATCTCAAAATGTTGGGAGGTATAATATTGCACCATCTCCATTCTGAAACTGGGAAGTAGAATGACCTTTACCTTCCCCTCATAGGTGTGCGCACAGTGTGTGGCGGATGTGCCTGGGCACACCCCACTCTCCTTGTGCAGTGCACATTCCCCCCTGCTGAACCCCCATGGCAGCTGAGGCTACAGAGAAAAGGACTGGGGAATCTCTGTCCTCAGTCCCTTTCTCTGATATTTCACCAATGCCCCTCAATGGGGCTCCTAACACATTGTAAAAAAATAATAAAAATGTATATTATGAACATTTTTTTTTTTTTTAAATTGTAAAAAATAACAAAATAAAATAATAAAAACAAAAAACTACTGACACCAATCTCATCCCTACTAACACCATCCGCTGCTCTACTGCCCATGTGTGTTTGAACTAGACATGTGCAATTCGTTTAGTTTTTTTTCGTTTTTCGTTTTTCTTCGTTATATTCGTTCATTCGTTATCGTACGAATGAACGAAAGTTTCGCTAAAAAAACGAATAACGAATCGTTCAAATAGAACGAATCCGAAAAACAACGAAAATCCGAAAAAACTAATTAGAAACAACGAATGTACGAAAGAAGAAAATCCGAAAAACGAAAACAGGAACAACGAAAATCAAAATGAACGAAAAATTTCGTACATTCGTAACTTTTTTTTTTTTGTTGTTGAATTGGTCATTTTCCATGTCCCTTACAATGGCGCTGCTTAACATGCCTCGAATGGATTGAACGAAAAGATTTGTACATTTGTAAATTTTTTTTTTTTTTGCGATTCGTAATTTTCCGTGTCTCTTACAATGGCGCTGCTTAACGTGCTTCAAATGGATTGAGCGAAAAAAAATCGTACATTCGTAACTTTTTTTTTCGATTCGTAATTTTCCGTGTCTCTTAAAATGTAATAATAGCATCACATTACATAAAATTATGAATTATGCTCCGATTACGAATCTACGAATGCTACAAATGTTACGAAAGTACGAATAAATACGAATGCGTCCGAATTTCGAATAAACAAATAAATGAAAATTAAACTAACGGAAAAACGAATCAACGAAAAAAATAACTCTTACGAAAATACGAATCGTTACAAATACGAACACCGACGACTTATGAATCGTTACGAATCAACGGAAACAAAAGAAACGAAAGGAAAATAAACAAATTTTTTGTTGTGCACATGTCTAGTTTGAACTTTGGGGTGCACACCCTAATGCAATAGGCTGCGCACACCTAGGCTACCCCTATTCTGCGTCCGCTTGATATTGGAGTGTTGAAGCCGATAACAGTTTATTATATTTCTCTGTGTTATGAGATTCTTGATTTTCAAGTGGAATTCAAAAATTGACAAATGACTAAAATACAATTACATAAAACAAGACAACACAAAAATCACAATAACAAGGTGCAACAACAATAAAATAACCAATAACAGCAAATAATACCACATTACTGCTTCAGCCCCGGAAGAATTTACCCCCTTCCTGTCCAGAGCACTTTTTGCGATTCGGCACTGCGTCGCTTTAACTGACAATTGCGCGGTCGTGCAACGTGGCACCCAAACAAAATCGACGTCCTTTTTTTCCCACAAATAGAGCTTTCTTTTGGTGGTATTTTTTGCGCTATAAACAAAAAGAGCGACAATTTTGAAAAAAAAAATCATTATTTTTTATTCATGCTATAATTATTATTATTATTTTATTTTTATTTATGCTATAAAAAATATCCCCAAAAAATATATAAAAAAACATAATTTTTTCCTCTGTTTAGGCCGATACGTATTCTTCGACATATTTTTGGAAAAAAAAAAAAATCACAATAAGCGCAAAAGTTTTGCGCAAAAGTTATAGCGTCTACAAAATAGGGGACATTTTCATGGCATTTTTATTAATAATTTTTTTTTACTAGTAATGGTGGCGATCTGCGATTTTTATCGGGACTGCGACATTATGGCGGACACATCGGACATTTTTGACACATTTTTGGGACCATTGTCATTTATACAGCAATCAGTGCAATAAAAATGCACTGATTACTGTAAAATGTCACTGGCAGGGAAGGTGTTAACCACTAGGGGGCGATCAAGGGGTTTACTGTGTTCCCTAGTGTGTGTTCTAACTGAAGGGGGCAGGGGACTGTGTAGGGGAAGAAATAGATCGCTGTTCATACTCTGTATATGAACAGACGATCTGTCACTTCTCCCCTCAGAGAACCGGAAACTGTGTGTTTACACACACAGATCCCAGTTTTCGGCGTGCCCTGAGCGATCGCGGGAACCCGGTGGTGATCGCGACTGCCGGGCACTCGCATCGGCTCTGTGGGCAAGTAGAGGGAGCCCACGCCCCTAGTGGACAAAAAGGGAACCAGCGTTACATGATGGCGGTTCGTGCAGCCAAGCCATGTTGCCGCGGTATAAGTGCGGTAGCTGGTTGGCAAGCGGTTAAATAAAATCAATATTGTATTGTAATCAACCATTCTATTAAAATACTACATAGAATAAATAACACTGAATGAAAAAATAACAAACTACCAACATGCATATTACCCCACTTTCTCTAACATTACCCAAAAATCATTACACTATATTACCAAAAGTATTGGGACACCTGCCTTTACATGCATATTAATGGTATCCCAGTCTTAAGCCCCATACACACGCGCGGCTTATCCGTGGACCAGGTCCGTCATACTTTGTCTGATGTTGGTTTTGCGTACACACGGTCGGACAAAGTTGTCGGAAAATCCGATCATTCTGAACGTGGTGACGTTTGTTGCCTACGACGGGACTACGTAGAGGCTAGTAGCCAATAGCTTTGGTCTTGTAATGTGATGTGAGCATGCGTAGCACTTTGTCCGGTCGGACTACCATACACACGATCGGATTTGGTGTGATCGGACCGTGTTGTCGGAATATCTATCCAGCAGGAGATAGGACTTTGTCCGTCGGACAATCCGACGTACACTGTCCGATGGTGCATACACACGGTCTGATTTTTCAACAACATTGTCCGATCGGACAGAATCCATGCAAAAATCCGACCGTGTGTATGGGGCTTTAGTCCGTAGGGCTCAATATTGAGTTGGCCCACCCTTTGCAGCTATAACAGCTTCAAACTCTTCTGGGAAGGCCGTCCACAAGGTTTAGGAGGGTGTCTATGGGAATGTTTGACCATTTTTCCAGAAGTGCATTTGTGAGGTCAGGCACTGATGTTGGATGAGAAGGCCTGGCTCGCAGTCTCTACTCTAATTCATACCAAAGGTGTTCTATGGGGTTGAGGTCAGGACTGTGCAGGCCAGTCAAGTTCCTCCACCCCAAACTCGCTCATCTGTGTCTTTATGGACTTTGCTTTGAGCACTGGTGGGCAGTCATGTTGGAGCAGGAAGGGGCCATCCCCAAACTGTCCCCACAAAGTTGGGAGCATGAAATTGTCCAAAATGTCTTGGTGTGTTGACACCTTAAGAGTTCCCTTCACTGGAACTAAGTGGCCAAGTCCCCCACCTATGCATCACATGTGGGTAACTACGTTTAACTCTGTCCTACCATTGCATAAGCTGACCTATGAGAGCAGAAACTGTCCTAGAAAATTTGATAAGGTGGTTGCAATGGATCGATGCAAATGGCCCAGAGCCCTAAAGCTCATTGTGAAGTCCTAGGCGATACCTTTGCCCCTTACATTCTACTTTTGTGATGTTCGTTTTGACGGCCTTATAACATCCCCCCTCTCCCCTCCCCCATTTCACCCTGGGGTAGAGTTTCGGATGCGATTGTCATAATGTTCAATTTGCCTACGGATGTATTCTACTCATGACACTACGTTGTTTTTCAGCTCTTTAGCGCCACCCTTTGGCTCCTTCTGCTAATTTCGTGTTAGTAGAATTTTGGTGAGTGTTGATTCGCACTTTTCATTTAGCGCTTTTCAGTTTGTTTCTGAATGGCTGTTCGTCAACCAGCCATGTTGCGGAATCGGAGGAGATAACGTGTTATTTATTATTGGCCTTGGAGTTATTGCTTTGACCCACGTCCAGTCCAGGAACAGGAGGAGTTCTTGGACCAATAATTGGTTGCTTTATTAATCGTGACCAATTATGTCATATGCCTTTGCTGCGGGAGCTCCAGGAGAATAATCCGGATGTTTTTTCGGAATTATCTCCGGATGACGGACCCCTGCTTTCACCAATTCTTGGCATTGTTGACCCCCTATATTAAGAAGCAGGACACATGCATGAGGCTTTTTATTAAATTTTTTGGTTGAATAATAATGATTTGATTTGGTATATTTCTATATTTTTGGATGCATAGAATGCACTTTTTGGTTAAGTTCTATTGGCAGATAGCATGTCTAATTTTAGTTGTTTCTTTTTTTAATGCACAATAAAAAGAATTGTGTAGACTAATACTTGGCTATCTGTTTTACTTCAAATGACAGTTTGGGAGTCGCAGTTATATTTAAAAAAATACAATGAGAAATTGACAAAGGACACCAACATAGTTGTATCTTTGATCTTAAAAACTACAGGATAATGGTGTTGTGGTAACTTGCCAAATAAAAAAAAAAAAAAAGCAAGCATAATAATATTATTCTTGATATCACTAGAAAAAAAAAGCCTTTGAAAATTTGTTTGCAATAACTCCATCAGTATCACCAGCAAAGCAGCTTCATTATTATTCCCATTAAAGAAGAAGAGAATTGTGCGCTGCATTACATGATTTCATAATTTGCTGCGTCACGAATGTTAATTCTCCACTACAAACGCTAGTTTACAAGACCGACCGCTTCCGGCTCGTCCTTGCTTCCGAGCATGCGTTTTTTTACTTTGGACTTTTGTCCGACGGACTTGTGTACACACGCTCGGAAAATCCGACAACAGACATTTGTCCGCGGAAAGTTTTAAAACCTGCCATCCAACATTTGTTCGCGGAAAATCTGACAATTGTCCGATGGAGCGTACACACGGTCGGATTTACCGCCAACAGCCTGACATCCAACATTTCCCTTCAGAAAGTCCGATCGTGTGTACAAGGCTTTAGTGCGACAGGATGGGACATGAATGAAAGTCCCTCTTATATGTTTCACACATTTTTATCTATTCAAAATTGTTTCCCAGCGCTAAACCTTTCATCTGATTTCTAAATTGCTGCATTTGTAAATTCCAAA
Source organism: Lithobates sylvaticus (assembly GCA_028564925.1). Lineage (NCBI taxonomy): Eukaryota > Metazoa > Chordata > Amphibia > Anura > Ranidae > Lithobates > Lithobates sylvaticus. The sequence goes on from JAQSEC010002549.1 coordinate 11,148, forward strand.
CGCCAATATAAAGGAATAGTAGTTGTAAAAAAAGCACTTCTGGGTTTTACCAATCTTGTGTTTTTTTTGTACAATTCTCCTTTAACCGCTTAAGGACCGCCTCCTGCACATATACGTCGGCAGAATGGGATGACTGGGCACATCAACGTACAGGTATGTTGTCCTTTAAGAGCCCAGCCGTAGGTCGCGCGCGTGCCACCGGCGGCGCGCTCGCGACCCGGTCCTGAGCTCCGTGACCGTTGGCCGCAGGACCAGCAGACCCGATTGCCGATGGTGTCCCGCGATCGGGTCACAGAGCTGAAGAACGGGGAGAGGTCTGTGTAAACAAACCTCTCCCCGTGCTTCCTAGTGAGGCTGTCACTGATCGTCTGTTCCCTGTCATAGGGAAAGACGATCAGTGACGTCACACGCCAAGCCACGCCCCCTAGAGTAAGAAAACACACACAGGGCTCACTTAACCCCTCCCCCCCCCTAGTGGTTAACTCCTTCACTGCCAGTGTCATTTACACAGGAATCAGTGCATTTAAATAGCACTGATTGCTGTATAAATGACAGTGGTCCCAAAAATGTGTCAAAAATGTCCGATGTGTCCGCCATAATGTCGCAGTCACAATAAAAATCGCTGATCGCCGCCATTACTAGTAATAAAAAAAAAAAAAAATATTAATAAAAATGCTATAAAACTATCCCCTATTTTGTAAACGCTATAACTTTTGCGCAAACCAATCAATAATCGCTAATTGCGATTTTTTTTTTTTACCAAAAATATGTAGAAAAATACGTATCGGCCTAAAATGAGGAAAAAACATTTTTTTTATATAGTTTTTGGGGACATTTATTATAGCAAAAAGTAAAAAATATTGAATTTTTTTCAAAATTGTCGCTCTATTTTTGTTTATAGCGCAAAAAATTAAAACCGCAGGGGCGACAAATACCACCAAAAGAAAGCTCTATTTGTGGGACGCCAATTTTGTTTGGGAGCCACGTCGCACGACCCGCGCAATTTTCAGTTAAAGCGACGCAGTGCCGAATCGCAAAAAGGGGCCTGGTCCTTTGGCTGCAAATTAGTCCAGGGCTTAAGTGGTTAAGGGGGCGGGGCAAGGGGTGTGTCCTATGCTGCATACTTTTGCTGATAGGTGTTCCTCATTCCCATCTCATTTTTTTGGAAAACCCTATAGATACAAATATTAGAATGTTATGTGTAATGTACAATATTTCTCCTTCTCCTCACAGGTGCAGCGATGGAACTTTACATTTCTCCTACTCAGCGGACATTTAGAGGCTCTAATGTTGTTCTTGGCTGCACCTTCTCAGTGGATAACCCTTCTGTGGGACCTTCATTCTTTATTATAAAATGGTACTTCAAGAGGAAAGAGATTCTGACATACGACAAGGACGGCCTCAGTCTGCAGCCTCGCATGTCTTTCAATGACCAAGCCGTAAGAGATGGAGATGCTTCTCTATATATATCTAATGTATCAATCTTTGATGATGGGACCTATACATGTTCTGTGAAGTACAACATGGAGAGGAAGGAGAAGGATACCCAGCTGCAGATAATGGGTAATAATAACCATAATGGTAGTGCTACCTAATATATATATAAAGAAGGCATGTAGGCACTGGTGGATTGACAAAGACCTCCACAAGATAGGGTCCTGCACAGGGGCGGACTGACCATTTGGCCATTCGGGCACTGCCCGGGGGCCCCCGGGCCACTAGGGGGCCCCATCAGGGTTGCCAGCCTCAGTAAAACCAGGAACAGTATGTAAAAATCTGTGTTTTTTTTTACATCTGTCTCTGAAATGTCCCTTACCAACATCCTTTTGGTCTAAAAATCCAGAGATTATAGCTGCCCCACCTCTCCAGTACCTTCTCAGCCAATAGAAACATGTCTGTGTATACTGTGTGTACATGTATGTGTATACTGTGTGATTGTATACTGTGTGTGTGTGTGTATACTGTGTGTACATGTATGTGTATACTGTGTGATTGTATACTGTGTGTGTGTATACTGTGTGTGTGTGTGTATACTGTGTGTGTGTGTGTATACTGTGTGTGTGTGTGTATACTGTGTGTGTGTGTGTATACTGTGTGTGTGTGTGTATACTGTGTGTGTGTGTGTATACTGTGTGTGTGTGTGTATACTGTGTGTGTGTGTGTATACTGTGTGTGTGTGTGTTTATACTGTGTGTGTGTGTGTATACTGTGTGTGTGTGTGTATACTGTGTGTACATGTATGTGTATACTGTGTGATTGTATACTGTGTGTGTGTGTGTGTGTATACTGTGTGTACATGTATGTGTATACTGTGTGATCGTATACTGTGTGTGTGTATACTGTGTGTACATGTATGTGTATACTGTGTGATCGTATACTGTGTGTGTGTTTGTGTATACAGGGGGTCCCTGGGTTACGAACCCGTTAGGGACTGTCCTCCTCTTCTTAAATCGGAAATGTTCATAAGTCGGCCGCGCATGCGCAGAACGACAATTACGGACATTTCCGATGTTTCCGTCGAATGCCGTGCTGCGCATGCACGGCAAATTACGGACATTTCCGATGTTTGACGTCATTTTCCGAGGCTCCGTCTGCCCGCGCATGCGCAGAGCGACAATTACGGACATTTACGATGTTCCGTCATATGCCGTTCTGCGAATGCGCAGAAAATTATGGACATTTCCGATGTTTGCCGTCATTTTCGGAGGCTCCGTCTGCCCGCGCATGCGCAGAACGACCGAGGGGTCCGCGCAAAATGGCAGAGTGTCCCTGCAGCGCCCTGTTCGTAAGTAGGAGAGGTTCGTAGGTCGGGCGTTTGTAAGTCGGGGACCCCCTGTACTGTGTGACCCCATAATCTCTGATTGCCTGGGGGCCCCATAATCTCCTATTGCCCGGGGGCCCCCATGAGTTGTTAGTCCGCCCCTGGTCCTGCATCACACAAACTAACTAGTAAACTAACACAGAAGAAATGTGGTGTATGGTGGTGGGGTCTTGGGAAGTAGCTGAAGGTTTTTTTTGGGCTTTCAGGTAGAGGGGTGGAGGTAGAGTTGCCACCTCATCCCTTTAACCACTTTCAGCCCCGGACCAATTTGCAGCCAAAGGACAGGCCCCTTTTTGCGATTCGGCACTGCGTCGTTTTAACTGACAATTGCGCGGTCGTGCGACGTGGCTCCCAAACAAAAATTGACGTCCTTTTTTTCCCACAAATAGAGCTTTCTTTTGGTGGTATTTGATCGCCCCTGCGGTTTTTATTTTTTTGCGCTATATTTCCTATATTTCCTCAGTTTAGGCCGATACGTATTCTTCTACATATTTTTGGTAAAAAAAATCGCAATAAGCGATTATTGATTGGTTTGCGCAGAAGTTATAGCGTTTACAAGATAGGGGATAGTTTTATAGCATTTTTATTAATAATTTCTTTTTATTAGTAATCGATCAGCGATTTTTATTATGACTGCGACATTATGACGGACACATCGGACATTTTTGACACATTTTTGGGACCATTGTCATTTATACAGCAATCAATGCTATTTAACTGAATTGATTCCTGTATAAATGACACTGGCAGTGAAGGGGTTAACCACAAGGGGGCAGTGTAGGGGTTAAGTATGCCTAGGGGTGTGTTTCTTACTGTGGGGGGGGCGTGGCTGTCAGCTAGTGAATGCTGATCTCTGCTCCAATCACAGGGAGCAGAGATCGGCGTCACTAGTTGCTAGGCAGAACGGGGAGATGCTGTTTATCTCGGCATCTCCCCGTTCAGCCTTCCCGTGAGACGATTGCGGGGGTCCCCGCGGCAATCGAGTCCGCAGGGCCAGCGACCGGACTCACGGGGGGTCCCGACCGGCGCGGGAGCGCGCCGCTCCCGGCGCACTCCCGATGGCACGGACAGGCATTAAGGAGGGACTTATATATACGCCCTCTGCCTGTACGTGCCATTCTGCCGACGTATATCTGTGTGCGCCGGTCGGGAAGTGGTTAAACCTGAACAAATTTGAATTACACGGGTTGTGAGGCTAATTAAATACAGTTAAGGCACCAAGTGAGTTTAATTACCACCTTAATCAGCCACAGAACC
>JAQSEC010001067.1:0-11210 GCA_028564925.1 Lithobates sylvaticus
CCAACAGCGGACATGTGGTTGCCCTGGCTGGACTATGCTTTGAGCTATTCCGGCTTGTCGTGAATTGCCCTGGCTTTTTGTCCAGGGTCTTTTTTTTTTTTCATGGCGTGCCGGCGCAGTAGCACACAATAGTGTACCTGTGCAGTGCGGGCAATCTGACCCTGTGACGTTGGCCGCTGTCGATTGGCGGCAGATGTTGACGCCCACAGGGTTGGGGAGCTCTTATAGCAGCCCTTGTGGGCCTGCTATGTGAGCAGCACTGACTCTCCAAGCAGGGCTGATGTGACGGACGGTGTAATTCTGATGTGAGTCTAACAATCTGGTCGGTGCTTGGTCTTTCCCAGCACCCCCTTATTAGCCCTGGTTTTTGTTCCCCCCCCTTTTCCTCCTCCCCCCGCCTTTCCAATCCCTCTTGTTCCCTTCCTTTGTATGATTCTCTGTTGTTTGTTGCATTTCCTTCCTTTCTCCCCTCCCCCAACCTCTCTATCTTTTTTCCATTCCTTTTGATTACATGATTATTATGTTGTTTCCTGCAGATTGTCATACCACTCTGGGACCTATAGGCTTATCAGCCTCTAGACCCATCTACATTGAGTGGTCTCTGCAGTAGCTCCGGAGCCTCTCTCTGACCAGGCTTTTCACCCAATAATTTTTTGGCACTGCTCCAATTGTCATCCAGCCCAAGCTACTAGCAGTATATATATCGCTTTCCTCCTGACCAGGGTGTGGCTTGGTAAGTTAGGTGTTTGTATGCTACATCGTTGTGATGTGTTCTTCCATTCACGTTCCCCTCTCCCTCCTCTCTTCACATGGCTTTGCACTACCTCCCCCCTCCCTTTTTTCACCCTTCCTTTCCCCCCCTTTCCCCCCTCCTCTCCTTTCTTCCCCATCCCCTTTCTTCCCTTCTTCCCTTCCCTTCCTCTCTCCCTTCCCCTCCCCCATTTTCCCCTTCCCCCCGTCTTTTCCCGTTATCCCTTCTTCCCCTTCAAACCTCAAACCTTTCCCCTTCTTTCCCCTCCCTCCACCTCCCCCACCCCTCCCCTCTCTTTTTTTTTCCTCTTCCACTCCCCCTGTTCTTCCCCTCTTCCCCGTCCCATCCCCTTCCCTTTCATTGGTTTTCTCCCCTTTCCCCCTCCTTCTCTCTTTCTCCCACGGCGGTGTTGGCTGGGTTTCTTTAACCCTATCTCGACACATACTTGTGTATGTAGTAAATTTACCAATTTCTATTATTCCCAGTAACCTGTCATTAATGATAGTCATTTGCAATCCCCCTTGTCCGCCGTGGGGGGAAATTTTGTTGAGTTCTCTCGACTTTGATCGTGTCCAGACAGGTGAGCATCGCTCCATTTTCACTTTGAACTGTAATCTGCTAATTAAATAAATGTATGCTTTGTTTAAATGTAACTCTTATTCTGTAGACAATCTCCTCTGAAGAAGCGGTAATGCCGCAAAACCGGTAGAGGATCCTTGCATACCCCACCTCAACTCTAGCCTTACGGGTGTACTCATTGTGAGTTAGTGTATGTGTGGGGTATTCTTTTAACATGTTTGTATTATTTTTGGTTGAATTGTATTAAAATTTATATTTTTTACCATAAACCTTGGGTCTGTGTTTCAGTGTCGTGATAGTCCATTAGCCTGTCTGGGTGTCCTTGTGTACTGCTCAGCATCAGCAACTGTCCTCACATTTTCACCTTCCTACCTTTCAGTCTCCGAAGGGAGGGGAATCATGCTCTGCTTCAGTATGTCACAGTAGATATTTGGCGTTATCATGTTGGAATACTGCCCTGTGGCCCAGTCTCCGAAGGGAGGGGATCATGCTCTGCTTCAGTCAATGAAATGTAGCTCCCCAGTGCCAGCAGCACTCATGCAGCCCCAGACCATGACACTTATACCACCATGCTTGACTGTAGGCAAGACACACTTGTCTTTGTACTCCTCACCTGGTTGCCACCACACACGCTTGACACCATCTGAACCAAATACGTTTATCTTGGTCTCATCAGACCACAGGACATGGTTCTAGTAGACCATGTCCTTAGTCTGCTTGTCTTCAGCAAACTGTTTGTGGGACTTCTTGTGCAATATCATTAGAAGAGGCTTCCTTCTGAACTTCCACTGTTGAGGAAACACCATGTGCTGACTTGCTGGGAGTGTTGTGGCAGCCTAGCATTCTTTTGTTTTTTGTGTTGCATGGCACTTAGTACCCCACTGATATCAATAATTATATTTTAATTATAGATAGAACATGCTGGGTTGAGTCAAGCCTCCTGACACTTTACCATAATATAGAACAAATAAAAAACACACAGAACATTGAATACCCATCATAAAGGCTACAGAAGCTGTTAAACACATCAACGAATAGAGTCCTGAGAGATATAAGAATTTTTTTTAAGTGATGTAACTCTTATACATTTACTAAAACCTTAAAAAGAGTATGTGTTGTTTATTAGTGTACATGTTATATATAGTGGCCTAGGCTATTGGTTGTTTAAAGTATACAGTAGCTTTGCTGTTAGACTTAACAAATACAAATACTTGCCACCTATGCACACGGCATAATGAACAACTTTTTGTGAATATAATATCTTTCTATATTTCTGTAAATCTTGCAGGATGCCAACCTGTGTAACCTGAAACATATTGCATATACATTCATTTTGGTCTGTTTCTATGCACAGAAACAGCTGTTTATGCTCCCACTGGCCCTCTGCAGTCTGCCTTACATAATATAGAAATAGGAAAATCTATAACTATCTTGCAGAGAGTGAATTACTGTCAACAACTCAAAAGCCATCCTCAATCTGACAAAAAAAATCCTTGACCATATGTTGTAGGTCTTTAAAAGTGTCAGCTAATTATTCTGTTTCCTTGATTTTTTCAGTCTAAGTACAAACAACTATATAATAAGGGTTAGTGCACGCTAGTGTTTGATGTGCATTTCAGATGCATATACCAACCTTTCGTATTGACTTTTTGTGAGCAATAAAAGAAAAGCACAGACTTATCACAAACTGAACTTAGCCCTTTCCCAGCCAGACCCCTCTACTTATAACTGCAAGTGGCCAGACCATTTTTGTAATTTTTTATTTTTGTATAATTTTTCACTTACAGCTTTGGAAAAAGATCCAGCAAGCCATATGTTTTCTGAAAGCATAGGACTGATAGAATATAAAGATGGTGTTACTGGTTTTGTACATCATGTGTAAGATGCCCAAATAATTATCAAAACAATGTTTGAATTAACCACTTGCCGACCGCCCCCTGTATATATACGTCGGCAGAATGGCACGTACAGGCAGAACCACGTACCTGTGGCCGCGCCCCCCCCCCGGCCGGCGGGGACGGTCGGGATCGCTTCAGGAGCGATCCGGGATGAGGGGACGGCCAGTGGTTTCTGGCCACCCCCTCGCGATCGCTCCTGGCGAATCAGATGCTTCCTCTGTCTGTGTCAATCAAAACACAGGCAGAGGAAGTGATGTCACGCTCGGTGCGCCGGTCTATGTGACCGGAACGCCGAGCTGTGAACATCTAAAGGTTAGTGCACAAACAGTACACTGACACCAGTACACATAGGCACACAAAACACCCCCCTGTCACCCCCTGATCACCCCCCAGATCACCCCCTCCCCCCCCAGTCACAGTGTCACTAATTGCAGTGATCATTTTTTTACTGATCACTGCATTTAGTGTCAGTGTGACTGTAATAACTGTCAGGGCAGTTAGTTTTAGGTCCAAGGTAGCCCCCCACCCCCCCCTAATAAAGGTTTAAACCCCTTGATTGCCCCCCAGGTAACCCTTTCACCCCCTTTTGCCAGTGTCACTAAGCGATCGTTTTTCTGATCGCTGTATTAGTGTCACTGCTGTCGCTAGGTAACCATTTTTTTTTTTTAGGTAACCGCCATGTTTATATAGGTTCATAAATAGGTTTATAGGTCAGGTACCCCCATATTACAACCTAAATAAAGGTTTTAACCCCTGATTGCCCCTAGAGTTAACCCTTTCACCAGTGATCACAGTATAACTGTCACTGGTGACGCTGGTTAGCCAGTTAGTTATTTCGTTATTTAGGTTCCCCGTCAGGTTTTTATATAGCGTCAGGTACCCCCATATATTACCTAATAAAGGTTTTAACCCCCTGATTGCCCCTAGTTAACCCTTTCACCCCCTTTTGCCAGTGTCACTAAGCGATCGTTTTTCTGATCGCTGCATTAGTGTCGCTAGGTAACCATTTTTTTTTTTTAGGTAACCGCCATGTTTATATAGGTTCATAAATAGGTTTATAGGTCAGGTACCCCCATATTACAACCTAAATAAAGGTTTTAACCCCCTGATTGCCCCTAGAGTTAACCCTTTCACCAGTGATCACTGTATAACTGTCACTGGTGACGCTGGTTAGCCAGTTAGTTATTTCGTTATTTAGGTTCCCCGTCAGGTTTTTATATAGCGTCAGGTACCCCCATATATTACCTAATAAAGGTTTAACCCCCTGATTGCCCCTAGTTAACCCTTTCACCCCCTTTTGCCAGTGTCACTAAGCGATCGTTTTTCTGATCGCTGCATTAGTGTCGCTAGGTAACCAGTTTTTTTTTGTATTACTGTTACGGGTGACGCTGGTTAGTTAGCTTGTTTTTTATACTGTCAGGGCACCCGCCATTTATTACCCAATAACGGTTTAACCCCCTGATCGCCCGGCGGGTGATATCAATTAGGTTTTAGGGTCAAATAAGGTCTGCGTCGCCCCAGGTTAGTGCCAGTACCGCAAACACCCACGCACAAAGCATACACCTCCCTTAGTGGCACAGTATCTGAACAGATCAATATCTGATCTGATCAGATCTATACTAGCGTCCCAGCAGTTTAGGGTTCCAAAAAAAAACGCATTGTTAGCGGGATCAGCCCAGATACCTGCTAGCACCTGCGTTTTCCCCCCTCCGCCCAGCCCAGCCCACCCAAGTGCAGTATCGATCGATCACTGTCACTTACAAAACACTAAGCACACATAACTGCAGCGTTCGCAGAGTCAGGCCTGATCCCTGCGATCGCTAACATTTTTTTTGTGGTAGCGTTTTGATTCAGTCGCTTCAGTCAGGAGCTTTTTTACCTGTGAATCTCAAAAAAATAAAAAAAAATAAAATAGTTGTCGTTTTATTGTTCTCTCTCTCACTCTATTCTCTCTCTATTGTTGCTCTTTTTTTACTCCATTCTATTCTGCAATGTTTTATTATGTTTTATTATGTTTTATTATGTTTTATCATGCTTGCTTTTCAGGTATGTAATTTTGTTTACTGTGTGTTTTAGTGTTGAGCATTTTTTTTGTTTTCAGGTGCGCCATTCAGTTGCAACGCGGATTTATTTATCTTGACAGCAACAGCGTTTGCTCCCACGATACATAAAGCCGCGACTCCAACGCTGTAGGAGGTGATTTCACCACCACAGTTAAAAAAAAGAGCATATATGCCGAAGCATGGGGGCAGCAGGGGGGGGGGAGCGATTGGCTCCTAATGCCACGTACATACGGTCGAAATTCCGACCGTGTGTACACGGCATAACTTTTGCGGGAGGATGCCCCCATGCATCGGCATATATAAATGGTGCATGTATGCCCATCATTAGAAGTGGGTGGATGAAGGGAGGTATTCTAATGGTGGGCATACCCACCAATCAATCTCTTTTTTTCGTTCAGCCAAGAGGCTGCATGAAAAAAAAAAAAGATTACAATATATGTCCAGTATGTTGCTGGACTTTGAATGGTTATACCAGAATGATGCCTGCAGGTTTAGGTATCATCTTGGTATCATTCTTTTTCAGCCAGTGATCGGCTTTCATGTAAAAGCAATTCTAGCGGGTAATTAGCCTCTAGACTGCTTTTACAAGCAGTGGGAGGGAATGTCCCCCCTCCCGGATATAAACCGCGCCATTGGGAAATTGGGAAAGCATTTTATCACACCAATCTTGGTGTGGTCAGATGCTTTGAGGGCAGAGGAAAGATCTAGGTCTAATAGACCCCAATTTTTTCAAAAAAAGAGTACCTGTCACTGCCTATTGCTATCATAGGGGATATTTACATTCCCTGAGATAACAATAAAAATCATAACAAAGAAAAAAAATGGAAGGAACAGTTTAAAAATAAAATAAAAAAGCTAAATAAATAAAAAAAAAAAAACCAAAAAAAAAAAAAAAAAGCAGCACCCCTGCCCCCCCTTCTCTTGCGCAAAGGCGTACACAAGCGTTGGTCTGGCGTCATATGTAAACAGCAATTGCACCATGCATGTGAGGTATCACCGCGAAGGTCAGATCGAGGGCAGTAATTTTAGCAGTAGACCTCCTCCGTGAATCTAATGTGGTATCATGTAAAGGCTTTTAAAGGCTTTTAAAAATGTATGTAGTTTGTCGCCACTGCGTGTTTGTGCGCAATTTTAAAGCATGTCGTGTTTGGTATCCATGTACTCGGCCTAAGATCATATTTTTTATTTCATCAAAAATTTGAGCAATATAGTGTGTTTTAGTGCATTAAAATAAAAAAAAGTGTATTTTTTCCACAAAAAATGCGTTTGAAAAATCGCTGCGCAAATACTGTGTGGAAAAAAAAAATGCAACACCCACCATTTTAATCTGTAGGGCCTTTGCTTTAACAATATATATGTGTTTGGGGGTTCAACGTAATTTTCTTGCAAAAAAAAAATATGTTTTCATGTAAACAAAAAGTGTCAGAAAGGGCTTTGTCTACAAGTGGTTAGAAGAGTGGGTGACGTGTGACATAGGCTTCTAAATGTTGTGCATAAAATGCCAGGACAGTTCAAACCCCCCCCAAATGACCCCATTTTGGAAAGTAGACACCCCAAGCTATTTGCTGAGAGCAATGTTGAGCCATTAAATATTTTTTTTTTTTGTCCCAAGAGATTGAATAATGAAAAAAAAAAAATATATATATATTTTTTTTACAAAAAGTTGTCACTAATGATATATTGCTCAAACATGTCATGGGCATATGTGGAAATACACCCCAAAATACATTCTGTTGCTTCTCCTGAGTACGGGGATACCACATGTGTGGGACTTTTTGGGAGCCTAGCTGCGTACGGAACCCCAAAAACCAATCACCGCCTTCAGGCTTTCTAAGGGTGTAATTTTTTTATTTCACTTCTCACTGCCAATCACAGTTTCGGAGGCCATGGAATGCCCAGATGGCATAAAACCCCCCAAAATGACCCCATTTTGGAAAGTAGACACCCCAAGCTATTTGCTGAGAGGTATTGTGAGTATTTTGCAGATCTCGCTTTTTGTCACAAAGTTTTGAAAATTGAAAAAAGAAAAAAATTTTTTTTTTTTTTTCTTTACTTTCTTCATTTCAAAAACAAATGAGAGCTGTAAAATACTCACCATGCCTCTCAACAAATAGCTTGGGGTGTCTACTTTCCAAAATGGGGTCATTTGGGGGGGTTTTGTGCTATTTTGGCATTTTATGTCCTTCGAAACTGTGATAGTAGTGAGGAGTGAAATCAAAAATTTGCACCCTTAGAAATCCTGAAGGCGGTGCTTGGGTTTCGGGCCCCGTACGCGGCTAGGCTCCCAAAAAGTCCCACACATGTGGTATCCCCATACTCAGGAGAAGCAGCAAAATGTATTTTGGGGTGCAATTCCACATATAACTATGGCATGTGTGAGCAATATATCATTTAGTGACAACTTTTTTGAAAAAAAAAAAAAAAAATCTTTTTTATTTTTGTCTTTATTCAATCACTTGGGACTAAAAAAAAAAATATTCAATGGGCTCAACATGCCTCTCAGCAAATAGCTTGGGGTGTCTACTTTCCAAAATGGGGTCATTGGGGGGGTTTTGTACTTCTCTGCCATTTTAGCACCTCAAGAAATGAAATAGGCAGTCATAAATTAAAAGCGGTGTAAATTCCAGAAAATGTACTCTAGTTTGTAGACGCTATAACTTTGCGCAAACCAATAAATATACGCTTATTGGCATTTTTTTTTACTAAAGACATGTGGCTGAATACATTTTGGCCCAAATGTTTGACTAAAATTGAGTTTATTAGATTTTTTTTATAACAAAAAGTAGAAAATCTCTTTTTTTTTCAAAATTTTCGCTCTTTTTCCGTTTATATCGCAAAAAATAAAAATCACAGAGGCAATCAAATACCATCAAAAGAAAGCTCTATTTGTGGGAAGAAAAGGACGCAAATTTCGTTTGGTTACAAAATTGCATGACCGCGCAATTACCAGTTAAAGTAGTGCAGTGCGAAATTGAAAAAGACCTCTGGTCCTTTGGCTGCCAAATGGTCCGGGGGCTGAAGTGGTTAAAATTCAATTTTAAAAATAACAAATATTTGTAAATAAATAACAAATATTTGTAAATGTTAAATTGTTGTTTTTAAACCAAAGGTACTGCTAAAACATTTTTAATAAAAAACATAGTGGCTAATCAGCTGCTGATCACAGCTAGTCATTAATTCAGGTAAATCAAGGGCAGGCATCACTAAATGGTCAACCGTGGTCCAAATGCGGACTGCATCACTGTCCCATTCGGACCCTTAGGTACCGCCATTTAGGAGCTTTTCTGCCTACTGCTGTTGCTCTGCGATTCCTCAAGAGCAGAACAGTTCTGGATGGAGGGCAGGAACTGTCCAAGGTTAACAAGCAGGTGATTGGCTGCTGTGATGAAGAGCGGTCCTAGCAACCAATCACTATCTTACAACTCCCGCACTCCATCCAGACATGCTGTGCGATCTCTGTTCTGTGTAAGGCTGGATTCACACCTATGCAGTTTTAGTGCTTTTTGCATTTTGCAGATTTGCACTACAGTCCATTTAACATTGATGCCTATGGAACACATTCTGTAGTGCAAATCTGCAAAATGCAAAAAGCACTAAAAATGCATAGGTGTGAATCCAGCCTAAGTTAGGATAGTGACATTGATATGGGGGGGCTGAGGATATTAAACCTGGAGGAGCCTGAGGAATGTAATATAAGGGTCAGATGACATTGAAGTGGGAGAGCTGATCACTGTGATGTGGGGGGGAGGACAATAAAGTTGGGGGGAGCTGAGAACTGTGATGTGGGGGGACTGAGGACATTTAGGTGGGGGGATGAGGAAATTAAAGTGGGGGAACCTGAGGACTGTAATGTGGGGGGAGCTGAGGACATTAAAGTGGGGGGAGCTAAAGACTGTAATGTGGGGGGACTGAGGACATTAAAGTTGGGGGAGGTGAGGACATTCAAGTGGGAGACTAAGGACTGTAATGTAGGGGGGTTGAAGATATTAAAGTGGGGGATGGGTGGGGACATTAAAATGGGGGAGGTGCGGACTGTAATGTGGGGGATGAGGACTGTAATGTGGAAGACTGAGGACTGTAATGTAGGGGTTTGAAGATATTAAAGTGGGGGGTGAGGACATTAAAGTGGGGGGAGCTGAGGACCGTAATGTGGGGGGATGAGGACTGTAATGTGGGGGGACTGTGGAGTGTAATGTGGGGGGGGGCTGAGGACATCAAAGTGGGTGGAGCCGAGGACATTAAAATGGAGGACTGAGGACTGTAATGTATGAGGGCTGAGGAGATTAAAGTGGGGGGCTGAGGACTGTAATGTGGGGGGCTGAGGACATTAAATTGGGGGGACTGAGGACTGTAATGTGAGGGGGCTGATGGCATTAAAGTGGGGAGGCTGAGGACTGTGATTTGGGGGGGTGAGGACATTAAAGTTGGGGGATGAGGACTGTGATATGGGAAGGGCTGAGGACATTAAAGTGGAGGGACCTGAGGACTGTAATGTGGGGGGGGTCTGAGAACATTAAAGTGGGGGAGCTGAAGACTGGAATGTGGGGGGGGGGGCTGAGGACATTAAAGTGGGGGGAGGGGAGGACATTCAAGTGGGAGCTGAGGACTGTAATGTGGGGGGATGAGAACTGTAATGTGGGGGGGGGCTGAGGACTGTGATGTGGGGGGGCTGAGGACATTTAGGTTGAGCACGGTGATGTGGGGGGCTGAGGACATTTAAGTGGGGGGAACTGAGGACTGAATGAATGATTTTTATAGCACTGCAATTGCAAACTGAATCGCCTCTAAACGCTTGATCAACCTGTGTTGTCTAGCTTCTTAGAAGAGGTAGGTCTTGAGTTTTTTCCTGAACGCCTGGTTTTCTTCCATACGTATGTAAGTCGGTAGATCGTTCCATAGCCATGGTCCTTGGACTGCGAATATTTGTCCTCCCTTTGATTTGTAGCAGGATTTGGGAATGAGGAGGAGGTTTTGGTTAGATGATCAAAGACTGCGGTTGGGTGTGTAGTGTGTTTCCTTGTACGCATTTGTAGGTGAGGCAGAGGGTCTTGAATGTAATCCGATTCTTTACGGTTAGCCAATGTAGGTTTCTCTGGGTGGTGGAGATGGATTCCCAGATTTTTTTCCCGTTATCAGCCTTGCCGCCTTATTTTGAATGAGTTGTAAGTGCGCAAGTTGATATTGGGGTAGCCCTATGTAGAGTGAGTTTGTCGAGTCGGGAATTAATGATTGTTCCAACTACTGCTGCTTTGTCCTCGGTTGGAATGAAGGGGATGAGTCTATGTAGCAGGCGGAGGAGATGATGAGAGACTACTGATTCTATTTGTGCATCCATTGACATTTCTGAGTCAAAGATGACTCCGAGACTCTTGGCTTTGGCGCTTGGCGAGATGGTCTATCCAAAGATGGTGGGAGGTGTCCAAGGGGTCTTAGTTTTGGAATTTTGGTTTGCGTGTAGGAGAAGAAGCTCTGTTTTTGATTTGTTGAGTTTAAGGGAGCTAGTGGTCATCCAGTCGTCTATCAAGGTGAGGCATTTTTCTAGTTGCTGATGATGGTCTTTTGTCCGGTGATGCGAAAGGAAAGTTGAGTGTCATCAGCGTATGAGTGGAAGCAGAGGTCTGATATTCTGATGATTTTGAGGAGTGGGCGGATGTAGATGTTGAAGAGCACTGGTGACAGGGGTGAACCTTGAGGGACTCCACAAGAGATTGCCCGGGTTTCGGAGGTGAAGGCTCCTAGTTTCACTGTTTGAGAACGATTTCCTAAGAATGATGTGAACCATTGTAGATCTGTATCAGAGACTCTTGCTACTTCTGCGAGACGGATGAGTAGAGTATTGTGGTCCACTGTATCAAATGCTGCACTGAAGTCCAACAGTACTAGGAGACATGATTCTCCATCTTCTGCTGCTTCGAGGGC